>NQII01002442.1:291286-329231 GCA_002778355.1 Clitarchus hookeri | reverse complement strand
CCGATTTTTATGACCTTTGACCTTCAATATCTTAAGACGCGGACACGATAACATTGGTGACTTTTGAGACAACATTAAGAACGACAAAACAAAGGCTTATACCAATTTACAGCTTATTATCTTTCATTCCGAGGTGAAACCCCTAATATGACTGGGCTATTTTGCGCATGTCACTGGCTGCAGTAAGAAATTATTTGCAGAGGTCTTGTATAGATAACACGTTATTCAAAATATGTTGGGTATTTTGTAGTGGTGACGAAACACGAAACATATTTAAGAAATGTTCCGTGCCTAAAGCAAATGTAATATTACAAAATACACATAAAATATAAGTCGGGAATGGAAATTTTTGCGAATTTATTTAAGGATATGCTAGACCTCAAACACGCGTATTTTTTCTGTTGTGTTGGCAGTTGGATCACAGTTTTATTAGACACGCCCAGGTGAACTCTGGACCAATAACAGACGTGTAAGGGAACAAACACCGACTCCCTTGCCTCCTGGTTTGTAGCAAAACCGGCTATACACAAGGACAGCAGCCAATCAACGGAAAGCCAAGACTCGAAAATGCACAGGACAGTGGAGTCTATACTACGGGCCTTTTAAAACGCAAAATTTTCGTGTCCCTAAATACAAGTAAAAGTTCAGTTCAACCAAAAATAAAGTACACTCATGTTAACAGAAGTATGCTACCGTTGTGACACTTGGCATATTCAGGAAACAACCGAACACGTCCTACAAGTGGTAATTTTTTTAAATGTTCGATTCAAAGAATGTGAAGAAACCGCGATTAGACTATAGCAGTGACGATGCCGTCTTTTTCTGTTAGCGTTGAGNAGACTATAGCAGTGACGATGCCGTCTTTTTCTGTTAGCGTTGAGATGAAATGCATTTTTATTCATCCCACCTCCTTGTTCGCCCACTAACCCTTTAATAGCTTCTTGCCCCCCCCCCCCTAACGCACAGTAACGCTCTGTTTCCTAGAATTAAGGAGTCGTCGGGCTAAACGTCGATTCGTGACAATCGCGTCTGTTCTTCATTACGTAAAAACGATTTCTTGACTCGACACAGCGGCCACTTATCCGTTATCTCCGTCACGTCGGCCCGAGTTTACATACCCGTCATTTCCCATTTATCACTGAGTAAACGCCCCTCCCAGCGCCGAAGTAAGACGCACTTTCCTGCACCGTCGCGGATAAATACTCGGAAGTCGCGCGTTGAGACCATCTTGGTCGTGGATTTACAAGCGAACGTGGGCGTGGTTATACCGGCGAGGACACGTGCGCAATGCCGAGTGTTTCCTCATACTGATGGCAATTAATATTCGTCCCTACCCAAAAGCACGCTGAATTTCACGCGTAAAAAAAATCTGTATTTCTACAAAAGATTATTATTAGGCCTATTGTTTTTTTTACACTACGAGTGGGTAAGAGCAACTTTTACGAAACGTCATGATGCGGAGAGTGTAAAACGAATGTTGAAATTTAGGATTCCTTTTTATCATGACTTGGCACTGCATAGACAAATTTTGCATGTTTCATGAAACAGCGTATCCTAAAGCTACAATATTACAAGGAAATCTTTGACAGCTATTTCCAAAAAATTTGCCTGTGAAACGTACGGAAATTTTTTTACTATATTGGTTTGAGATTTCTTAATGACGTTCAAGATTTTAAAGTAATTTTCTACATTTTTAGCATATTGCGTTGTTTTTCGATGTGATATAAAATAATAGTCAAGAAAAAAGTATGACGATGGACGAAAATGACTTTTAAAAAAAGAATGAAAACAGTTGAAGGGATTTGGAATATATATATGTATAGTAAAAATCTGAAAATTTTACAAAACTAACACGTTAAGATACACTGTTGAGATCCTTGAGCGTAGAGAGGATATCACACTTGATTCGGATGGCATTGTCGTCCTTATCGCTCCAGCACTTCACGGCCTCCGACGTGGAAGATAGCTCCAGGTTGGCGGGTTCATTAAGAACGTCAGATAGCCCGGGATAGTTTCTTGTTTCTTGTAACTCTGAATTATTATACTAGGTGTAAAAATTTACACTACCATCCATTTATTAAGCGTCGCCTTGAAATCTGCATAGGCCTAACGTGAATCTCAATTCAGCCCCAGTTCTGATTTAAATTCGTGCAAAGGAAAAATTTCAGTTCCCACTTATTCAATCAACAGGTCTTAATTTTTGATAAGCGGTGCTCATACTGAGAAATACGACAACTGGTTTTCGCGTAAACATTAACACGCAGGCGGACTACAATTAATATCACGTGCACATTTGCTACTTCCCTTTTGTTCTTGACCACGTATCTTTGCGAGAAAAACATTTTCCTTACTCGAGTGGGCCAGTAAGGGTTAGGTTACGCGGAAACTGAAATTCTGTGATTAGTGGGTTGAAACCTAAGAGAATTTAAAATCATTAAATCACGAAAGTGGATTTGAGCCACGTTGTTTTGAAAGAGAAACTAGTTATTACATCATTCTGCGTAAATAAGGAGCACCTCTTTTAATAATGTCTCCAACTTTACAGTACACATACGATGCTCAGTGTTTGCTTAGGTGGGAATTCTTCCGCAGGTTGGATTTAGGAGCGTGCTCGTAGACGTTCAACAAGCTTTACCAGTCTGAAACCAAGAAGAATTTCCATAAAAAAAAGATGGTATTAAGTTTACTGGCAGTATTGTTTGGGATTCATGTTACTAACCTTTTTTCTTGATTACAACACGCTCCTCTAGTTTGAACTTGCCGCCACTCCGCCGTGATTCGGACCTCGGTGTCCCTTCCCCTGCACACACTCTACCACCTCCTTGGTTATCCCCTCCCTCCACGCATACACGACAGCTAGCCTTCCCCTCCTTTCGTTAGTGTTAATTTTTGCATAGGCCTTCGGGCAAACATATGCTCTGTTCGTTTGGGCACCGACTCGTTGGCACTTCTCCAACCTTGATATGGTTACGCGATTTATTGGTGTGAAAAGACGTGCTGTTTTACCACGCAAGTGGGTTGAATGTTTGGGTGTGTTTGTTTAAAGTTTTAATTACATTGTTTTAAGGGCTAGTTAACTTCGCCGGGATTTTGCTGACCGTTGTATACTAAATTCTTTTTTGACCTCCCGTTTCAAATAATGTTTCGGTTAACTTTACGCGGTGCAGTGACGGTGTTGTTGGAGTATTGGTGTGACTTTGTTGAATGTTTTTGATTATTTGCTTTCGGTTAGCCCGAGCTGACGACGCGTTGTGACGTAATGCGGAAGCCAAATGCACCGCACTTCTTTCGCGTGGTAGCTTCTCGTTTAATTGTATTCCACACCCATCTGCGGATTTTGATTGAATCTTATGCGTTGTGATATTTTGGTGCTCTTTATTATGCCGTGTTTCTCTAGTAATATTAATTTTAATGTAGTTTTGGTACGTTGGTATAAAAAGGGGTTTTAGCCTTGGCTCCTTATGAGCGCCTCCCCTGTGAATTTTGCTTCCACATTTTATAAGTCTTTATTTTAATTGCCTGTGCCGAAGCCTTTGTTCGGCTCTAGTAGAGTGCGCGTCGTGTAAGCGGCTGTCCGTGGTGAAACTGTTTTATTATTACGTTTGCTTACTACTTTCATGTCAGACACACTTATTTTCGTGGCTTTTTAAATTAATGGTTTGTTTTCAGAGGTTTTAGAGCCACGTTTCTTGAATTGTAAGGTACTTTCACGTAATTACTGGTTTTTATGTTCTTGTAATTCGTATGAGCTTTATTCTCAAAATAAATCGTAATTTGTAACAAATTATAATAAACCTGTGTACGGCACAGTGTTAAAGATGTGGCAACTGACACCATTGAATATAAACAGTAATTTAGGAACATCCAAACCATTTCTTTGACGCGCCCTTTCGGGTGTACCATCTAGGAGGGTAAGGGGAAGCATGCTTAGGTCTCTTGGAACGAGAATGAGATATGATTTGTGGCAATCACTTGTTCGCTGCACAAAGGCACCACGAGCGTACAAAGGTGTTTACAGAGACGTCTCGTTTCCTGCTTCGAAACTAACTATAAATAAAGCAGTAAAAATCTGCAATAACTCCACTGGAAAAATTTTTTTTTTGGGAGTAGGCGCACGATTGAAATTTGTTGGCCATTAGAATATTTTTGAGTGGTGATTAAGAAATATTTTACAGTGTGAGTTCCCTACACAATATGGCGGTTGCAGATCACGACTATATTACGCTTCTCAAACATGACGACGGCAGGCAATCTCGGGAGGTGACACGATGGGGTCTCTTCAATAGGGAAAGCTTAAATGGAAATATTAATGAGGACAAAATAAAAATGGACCGAACTCTTTAATGTGGGGTTTCAAGTTAGGATTTTTTATTAGTACCAAAAGTTAAGTACTTCTTTCAGTATTAACTTTGTGAAAGCATTCTCCATGCTTATAAGGATGGGATTTTTTTTTTTTGTAAAAGGTTTTAATATGACAGGGAACTAAGGGGATAATTTGTAGTCTAACTTTTAGTGTAAGGTTTATTGGCACCTTTGTTTTTATCGTGCCTAAAATTATGGTTCAGAATGATTATTCTGTGATACTAACTTAAGTAATATTGTTTAAAGGCACGTTTTAGTATTGGTAGTGTAGTATGTATTTTAGTATGGGGAACTGTTATACAGTAGTGTAAATTAAGGGAAAATTGTATCTTGTTCTTATATACATGTATATTTTTTGGTAAGTTTGTAATAATGTGTACAGCTTAAAGCAGAAATTTAAAAATGCAAAGAAAAAAGAGCGCCCGTGAAAATACAATTGGAAACATAATAGATTTTTTTTGCATATGGTTCAGTCACCCAAGTGCCCTAATCATCATTAAGCTAGGAGCTCTTTTTAACTGTTTTATATTCCCATATTTTAATCATGGGATACATGATTGTGGAGTTTGGGTATGTTTTGTGCATGTGACAGAGTGTTCCTGTGTTTCTAAGAAACTCCCGGGACTCGTTGGTGTACACATCAATTGCGTACAGTATGTACATACACTTACAGATATGATCGGCTGGTAAGACTTTTGGACGGAGATACCTGCTTAGGAAATACAGAAGAGCAACATCGCACGCAATGGTTGCCGGTACACTTGTAACAAACTTAGCGTTAGGGCGCGTTTTAAAGTTGCGCGAAGAAGCCGGGAAGGGAAAGAACAATGGGTTATTTAAAAGTCGTTAGAAACTCTCTCCTCGTGCTCTAGTCACGACTCTGTGATCGCGCACGTTAACAACGCAGCCCGCCTGTTGCTGCTGTCATTTAAGTTGTTTTCAACACGGTATTTATGGCGTTTTAATTTCTCGAATTAATTACGTGTCACTGTTCAGTCACGTTAGTACCTCGTATCAGCCGCCAAAATATCTTGGGTGAGGGCACTGCCTACCGGCTGGCAGTTGCAAAATTTTAATAGGAGGATGCTAAAGAAATGTGTTAATTAAAGTACGTTAATTTTAAACATAGGCGTTTCGAACAAAATTAATTTATTTTCAATAATTTTTTAGGAGAAGTTCCCTACAGCGGAGATTTTTCCATAACATTTAGGTATGTTTTACAAAAAAAGTACATTCTACATCATTATATTGAAAATATACGCTCGTAGGGACATTCTCGTAAAATTTTTGCGAATAATACACGTTGTTTGAAACGCCTATTTTTAAAATTAACGCATTGAGGCGAAATTCCCTTAACATGGGATTTCCTATTAAATTTCGAAGCTGCCAGCAGGCAGGCAGAGCCCTTAACAATCTTGCGTTAGCACCTAGCTCAAGTCCACGATACTTATCAAAGGAGACAGCCCCTTTTGATCTCGAAGGAATGTTTATTTCTTAGTAAATACTATTTTAAATTTTAATTTCCAAATAGGACATAAGCCATTGCTTAATATAATTTCAGAAGTTGGTATTGGTTAATGTCTGTTCTTATTTCCTCGCATGGCACGAAAATAATTAGTTGGCTTCGATCACAGTTACACCTGTGATAGCAATAACAAAAAGAAATAAATGATGGATTCCAAAGTACGCTAATTCGTCAAGATGTACTGTGCTCTGGGGGACTCGGTTTTAAAGTATCAAACCTGGCGAATAATTATTCCTAGGCTCGTGTGAAATTCGCGTTATTTATTTATTTACAGGACATAATTCACTTCCCACTACATTCTTGATCAAAGGTTCTTCAAAGAGGCCCCCGTGGTGTGGTGGTCAGTTTACTCGCCTCTCACCAAGGCAAATCAGGTTCGATACCCGGAGGGGCCGCAGTGGTTGAGCGGTTAGACTACTCGCCTCCCACCAAGGTGAACCGGGTTCACTTCCCGACCGGATCACTCCCGGATTTTCTCAAGTGGGAATCGTGCCGGCGGGTTTTCTCGGGATCTCCCGTTTCCCCTGCCCTTGCATTCTGGCGCTGCTGCATTCTCACCTCATGTCACCTTCATCGGCTCTCAAGAACTCGTTGTTAACAGTCCCCCCCCCCTTAATCAAACCACTCCACAGGTTCTTCATTGGCTGCTGTCGATTTTTACAAAGTAATTTATAGAGCCGCCGAGTATTTCGCGAATTCATTCGGTGGCGAGGCAGACTTCTAACTCTTGGACTTTTCTCCAATTACTGTGATTGGACGGCAGTTGTTTGGACACGCCCCGTTTGACTGTGACCCAGTAATAAGCAGGAAGGAGTAGTGTGAGTGAGTGAGGATAAGTGCTGTACAAAGACCTCACTAGCTCGCAGCAACCAATAACGATAGTGTCTCGAGTGTATAGAGGACGGTCAAGTCTAGCCTGATGCCACAAAAACCCGGGGCTCTAGTCATTCTCCTTTGTGGTCGCGATACAGAAAATTGGTCACTACTTTGGCTATAGAGTGCTACGTGGCACGCCACACAACGGGCTCGTTCAGCGGGCAAAGCGTTCCTGCAGCGCTGGAGGTTCTGCTGAATGGAGTACAAACTGGCATCTGTGGTTAAATCCATTGGCTTCCATCTCATGTAATAATATCCCACGGTTACATATCAAACTTGCGAGAAATTCAGCTACCCGTTAATGCATAGCGCAACCTTGGTAGGACTCGTAACAATGCTTCCTTATGGTCAGATGTAACTCTGAGGCGTTTAACACACTGAGGTCTGCACACATTTACTGGCACTTAAGACAGATTAGAAGTGAGTCACATATATCCACTATTGCAATAACACCGGTTCTGTTGGTGTCTGTGTTAGAACTCACTATCGTCCTATTGGTCCATACCACGCCGGACACTACCCTGTACTTTACAGCGTTCATTATTGGCCGGCCATCAACCAATGGATAGCCGGGCTGATATTGATTGACCCAATCAAATGTAATTTATCGTATAAAAGGATTTACAATCAATCATGTCCTTTCTGAGTGGCTATAACAAAATTAAATTCCATCGTTAGCAATAGCATTGTTACTGGGCTGTAGTGTTCTTGTCAGATCGTGTTAAACACTGCAGCCGAACAACGACTGCACATCCATGCGAGGTTTGTTCTGGAAAACAAAGAAATTTTCAAATAAGCTTTGCTCGAGCTACACTCGAGCATATTCTACGAAGTGTTAACACTTTGAGTGCCGCCGACGTAATCTTAAACTCTAAGAAATTATTCACAAATTTACCACATCAGTGTATGTATACGTATAGCGAGAAAGTGCGAATGGTAAATTATTTTCCCACGCATTCGTGGTACCTTTCCTACATTTGCTCAGGAAAGAGTCAAATTCGTAGGAAAGTTGCCAACTTTGTATTTTAACGAAGTTTTATATTCCTATATTTACACTTTATGACACGTGGCGTTATTCCCGTACTATGTAGCCTATAGTTGGGGCAATGATATTACGAGAAAAGATTTCGAGACAAGCTACAGTTCAAAGCACTGTAGGGTCATCCAGCTTCTTTGATTGGCTAAGAAATTTTCTGGCCCGTGT
The DNA here is from genome assembly GCA_002778355.1 of Clitarchus hookeri. Classification (NCBI taxonomy): domain Eukaryota; kingdom Metazoa; phylum Arthropoda; class Insecta; order Phasmatodea; family Phasmatidae; genus Clitarchus; species Clitarchus hookeri. The sequence goes on along the minus strand of NQII01002442.1, from coordinate 321,264 downwards.
TAACCGTTTGCGCACGAATCACGAAGGTTCAGTGTCGGAGTTACTGAGTGGCTTGGCCAAAGACGGACACGACACCAGCAGCCAATGGAGGTATAACAACAGCTGAGATGTGTATCTAGTATTGAACTCTGCCGTGTGCTCCGATTTTTACGCGAAAAGTCACTGACCCCATCTATAGGTTAAAAACTCCCAATACAGTTTAGGAAGTTTACAAGAAAAATTTTACAGTGTACGTCAACTGTATTAAACTGTGTTGTGTGGATTTTGCCGTAACATTACGACATCCACATTCTTTGAAGGCACTAGCGACAATATATTACTTAGCTAGCAGTTTTATAACGTTCTTCGTGACTTCATATTACGTCAGCAACACTCAAAGTACAAATTACTCAATTGACCAGGATGTATCTCATGTTAGTCTACGCAATAAAAAAAAAACATTTCATTGGGACGCTTTGAACCCAGTATTTTATTGGCAGACATCCGGCCAGTAATGAACGTTGTTCATTGTAGTAATAGTGTCCGGTTTTGTGTGAACCAATACAATTGTTGTAAATGGGAGTATAGAAACTGGTGGTCATGTAGTAGAGAATATAGGTGACTCACTTCTAGCTTGTTATAATTAGCAGTAAATCTTTACCGCACTCAAAGTGCTAAATTTTCTTTTCTAGGGATTCCCCTTAATTATTCTTTGCTGATACCAACTCAGCGAATTTGAATACCCAGTAAGATAAAAAAAAATGCGCTCAGATTCATCACGGGAAAAGAGCTCCACCGTCTTTCTTCTTAATGTGCTCGCGATTCGATGCATAATGCCCGTGGCCGCGCCCGAAAGTTCTTGTTACGAACGAGCGTGTGTGTTGGGCTGAAATGACTCACGCTCACTTCCGCCTTATCTACATCTCCGTCGGCCACTCCCAGTCGTGTTTTACTCTTTCCTGCGAACTTCATCGCCCGCACTCGCACTTCCAGAAAACTGTGGTTCCTTCCTAGCGGTTGCTTTGTCGAATTAGCCCCTCCCCCTTTTCCAATCTACATCTCCACGATGCTCACACCTTAAGGTTGAAGGAATTTTGCACGTTAGGCTTAAAAGCGTGGGAGCGCTAGGGACGACCGAGACATGCACATCAACTCTCTCGTCGCCTCTACGCGCAAAGCACTGAACTGCCGTGCAGTCTTGTAGTCGATAACGCGCCTCTATGAGATTTTCAGCGGAGACCCTACCATTTTATGACGTAATCATAAAAATAAAGTTTTGTTGCACGTCCCTATTCCTTTTTTAATGTTTTGTACTGGAATGTCACTACATAAAAATCACCGTGAAAACACCCGTTTGAGCCATTTTCACTATTACAAAAACATGATTTAGAGATAAATGGAGGAACTGAAAAACGTATAGAGACGCGTAACTTTTCTTGACTGCAATTCGTAAGCAGATCTCACTCAGACACGTTGGACGGTTTTTTAATAAAACGTTTTCTGCTGGAGCTCTGCACACCGTTCGACGGCCTACCCAGGCGGCCCACCTTAACCAGTCCTTCTCGTAATATTTGCCCACTTGTTCATGTGCTGTGACAACAATAGTGGCCCATTTTTATTCGCTCCTGAGATAAGCGGGAAACCTAGTATCTCGGTTCTTAGGATTTCAACTGAGGCTGGCAGGATAAAGACCAGTCGATGGAGCTCTACGAACTTCTGGAACAAGTTACACTTTTACCATTCCAAGGAGGCAACAAAGACAGACATTGCCAGTGACAAAGTCAATGCCATTGGCTGGCTAGTCGGTTCACAGTATGATTGCGGCAGAAAATAGTTGCGACGGTATTTTGTAATTTTTAAAGTCAAAAGTAGTAATTTGAATGATTTTTTACGTATTTTACATTTTATTATATTAAAATACTTTGTGCGAAGGCAATACTTTATTATGTGGTTACAGCTGGAAATATTTTTAACTCGTTGGTTTGTTTCGGGGTAGATGCGTACCAAGTAACCAGTTTGTTATGCAAGATGGCTGACATTACTGGTCGGGCGGGTGTATCAACATGTACCGAAGAATATGTAAAGGAAAAGCCCTGCAGAGCAGGCAGAAAAATAATAATGATCAATATATAATGCATTCAATGCTAAGTATTCAGTGTAAGGCATTTCCTGCGTTACAACATTTGTAAGTGCGAAAGGGAAAGGGGCATGATTCTTACAGTTGAATACGCATGACTCGAGACCCCACCGTTTTGCGCTATAGAAGAGTGCAGTGGAGAGATTTGTGAGGCTCTTGACATCGAGGCCTTGAGAGTCGATGTGGGTGAAGTGAGGTGAGTATATGGAGCAGCGCCGGAATGCAAAGGCGGGTAAAACGGGAGATCCCTGAGAAAACCCGCCGACTAGCGCATCGTCCGACACGATTTCCACATGCGAAAATCTGGGAGTGACCCCACGGAGAATCGAACCCGGTTCGCCTAGGTGGGAGGCGAGTAGTCTAACCACTACAAATGTAGGTGTATGTAAAATTCAGAAATACATTTTCGCCAGTTGTTGTGGTAAACATTTTAATGAAATTAAAGTTACTACCTAAACACTTGTCATTACTAAGGGCACTCTAGCACCCGTTTGGAAATGTATGGGGGAGGGGGCAATGTAATTCTGCCCTCCTCAGTTGTTACGAAACTGAGAAATATTACACCGATATAAAGACGTACGTATGTTATGAATTATTTCTACTGTTGTTTCCTAGCATGTTAACGCTACATTATTTACTTACTAACTTAAAAAAATGGCGAAGTTGAGGTAATAATCGTGTCTTTCTCTTAAGCGTTATTGTTCTCTCGAAAACGTATATTAGGCTACTGACAATAATAGTAGAACTTTATATCTATACCAAAAAATATAATATAACAAAGTAGTGACAAATAATATGTAAGTAATAAACAACCATCACTTTTTATAAATAATGTCTTGCGAAGGGCAGAAATATAAACAATTGTTAAGCGAATGCATAAAACTCACCAATACTATTCACATATTCTTGATTTTATTTAAATCATCAAGCCTATTAATTTACCAGCTTCTCTGTGAGATGGCGAATGTAGACAATCACCACAACACGCAGAGAAAAATACGACAGAGTGATGTACACGCTGTAAAGATATCTTGTATTTTTACAAAATATTTTTTTTTTGGAAACTATTTGCCAATACAATTTCTGCAACGCTGCAAATATATAAGAGCAAATGTATAGGTATAAAGCTACTGTTTATTTTAACACTCATGTACTGTGCACGTCACGTTTACTAAAAACATGGATTTATATCATTAGTTTAGTATATGTTATATATATATATATCTGTGTTTTAAACATACTGTATTACAATTGTAGTCTTCCAAAAAAAAATTATGGCAACGAATTTCCAAAGAAGTTGCTTGTAAAAGGTATACAACATTTTTTTCTTCTGTGTAAACATCAGAGAAAATGAAACTCGTTTCGCTGTTCGGCTGCAGATTGGACCGGATGCAACAGGCGAGTTGTAAAACATCCCCCTTTCCGCAGATGCTGACGAATACTCTTCGTGCGGGCCACCCTGTCACGTCTTCCAGGAACAGGGTGAAATACAAGGAGGGGTTGAAGTAGGGCCGGGCTGAGGGGTTAAAGAATTCCGCGCCGTATTTTTTTTATATTTTTTTTTTTTAGGTTGGATGGGGGAGGAATGGAGAAACGCAACACCCTTCCTTCATTTTTCTGGTACCCTAAAGTGATTTAACCCATAAAAATAATTCCTTCCTCAGAAAACTGGATCCTTTTGTATCGAGAACCACCCCTACATCCTTCGTGTATTTTCTTTCCCGAGGGTCCGAAGTTATATGGTCTATCAGCGAATGTTGGTAAAAAAAAACGGTTGATTTCTTTACATCCTGCTTGTGCGAAATTAATATATTTCGTTTCGCTCGATTGCCTAAAGATTGAGTTGGGTTAAGTTAGGTTAGATAAGATAATAACAGTAAAGTAACTAACGATACACGACACTGATAACGTTGTTTGAAATAAGTGTATTTAAATGATTCATATTAACACAAAAGTACAAATGCATAATACATTTAACCATAATGATAAATAAAAACAAGGCAACATTTCACTCATTGTTTCATTATATTAGCACAGCGTAAGTTCTGAGTATGACTAACTTTTATTCGCAAATACGCAACGATAAGAAAACTGCACGTACAGTAGTCCACATTATAGCTTCCTCTTTTTTTTTACTGGAATTAATTAAACAAATATTTAATTCTACCCAAATATGATTCATAGATAGCCGTGTGTCTCAGATTATATGATTCGCTGCTACTTGTTCTTCTCAATGATACAGTGCATATTGAAACCACACGTTCCTTTCCTAGGTTTAATATAGTTGTCGCAAAATTATTTGTTAATGTAAGTTATAGATAAAACTATTTATTTAGGAACAACAAGGAAATGTAGCTATAATAAAAATATGTATAGGATAAATATGAGTACTGTTGGACATGTCAGAAATTGTGATAGCAAACATAGCAAACATAGTAAAATTTATTGAGTTAATGGACATTCTCGCAGTATACCCAATAGAAAGACAAAGAATAGTATGCTGTTTTGCTAATTTTAATAACTGCATCCTTATATGTAAAGACACTTTCGTTCTAACGTTTCGTTGTTCTTTTGACAGTGGAACCTTTGAACCAACCCGATAGTCACCGCCCAACATTATTAAACTTTACTTTCTCACCAAGGATTGTCTTAGACACTTACTGGTGGAATTTTCCATTAATTGTATATCATTAAGTTGCAGTTCGATAAAAACATTTAAAGGTTTTCCTATACTTACGATTGTAGGGGCCGCGGTGGTGTAGTGGTCAGACTACTCGCCTCTCACTGAGGCAGACCGGGTTCGATTCCCGGCGGGGTTATTTTCGCAAGAGGAAATCGTGCCGGACTATGCCGCTGGTCAGTGGGTATTCTCGGGGATCTCCCATTTCCCCCGTCCTTGCAATCCGCCACTGCTCCATAACTCATTTCGCTTCACCCTCATCGGCTTTCAAGACCTTGATGTTAAAAGTCGCCCAAACCTCTCCACTCCGCTTCACTTACGATTGTAAAACTTCTTTCTCTTACACACAAAGTCACTTACAGGATAGCGAAAGATCACGCATGGGGAGAATTACCGTGAATAGATGCGCAGGGCGTTGACTCGAAAACCAGTTTGGGAGGATCTCTCGAGATTTCAATCCGGAATGACGCAAAACTAACACTTTTAAAGCAGCCATAAGACGAAGCAGAGTACACTAGTTACGCGGAGGTTTCCTTAAAGTCCGCTGTAGTGTAGTTACAACTTTAAATGCGGGCACGCCACGGAATATGAAACAATAATTACATTGCCAGTTGTGTAATTTGCTCGTTTGTTTTCTCTCCATTGAGTCTTCCAGGATTTTTTGCGCGCAGGTGTATTGCTCTGTCTTCGTCGTTTGTTTCGTTACTCGTACTGCTCTTTGGTCTCCTTTTTTGCATTTGTTTTAAAAGGGNATTGCTCTGTCTTCGTCGTTTGTTTCGTTACTCGTACTGCTCTTTGGTCTCCTTTTTTGCATTTGTTTTAAAAGGGGTTTTTTTTTTATGTTTGTAATATTTGTTGATGACAACTAAAATTGCCTTTTTTTTCATTGTACAGTGGCTATANGGGTTTTTTTTTTATGTTTGTAATATTTGTTGATGACAACTAAAATTGCCTTTTTTTTCATTGTACAGTGGCTATATTCTACGTAATCGGCTGGGTTTTTTCTGTGGAAATAATAAATCTTTAATGGCGTGTGTTCGCAATAAATTTTGTTTAATTACTCACCTCCACTGCAAAAGTCATTCAAAGAACACTGATTGGAAACATTCGTTGAACTGTTGATATTCCTTCTTACTGCTGACAGGAGATGGCATATTTTGAGTTAACGAGTACAAACCTCATCTGCAATTGGAAAATTTTTAAAGTTTTATAATTTGTCGTTGAAGGAGCGTATTCTTTGATTGTGAAATAATTACCGTATATGGAAAAACTTCAAATTGTAAAGCACTAACTTTTACAGTAATGGTTTAAAGTATATGGTGTGAAATTCTTCAACTCAACGATTGCAATAGTAAAAGTAATGTGTGAATAACGTAAGCAGCCAATATTGTTATTTAACTTAACGTATGTGACATATGGGGGGGTGTTTAATTAAGAGTGTGTTTGTGTACTTTTAATTGGTGAATTACCTTACACACTGTGTAGATGTCGAAAATAAATAATGTTGTTCACAGCGATTGAAAATTAAAGTGAGTGAGTGAAGAGATTTGGGCGGCTCTTAACGCTGGGGTCTTGAGAGCCGATGAGGGTGAAGCGAGGTGAAAGTCCGTTACGGAGGAAAACGAATCATCCGTAATTCCACGAAGATTTCTGGATTATTTTCCCCAGTTATTTCTCGTTATTTCGCGGATTTTTTTTTCTATCCGTGCAAGCCAACTGTTAACTTTGCCGTGTAATTATTTGCAGTGTTCCATTTTGTACTTCCGTCGTTGATATGCTGCGTCACTTGACGTTATCTCACCAAAGCATATCTTTGTTTGACTTATCTCTGAGAGGCTTAAGAGTTCCACGTGTGAATAGTGCGGTTATGTTACTGTAGACGAATAGCTGCAAACATAAAAAAAAAAAAAAAACAATCTTCTCACATACTGCCAAATTTCTTTTTGTCGCTAGGTAGCTTGTGACGCGATATCAAGCCGAGGCAGTTTTCCAGTTGGCATTATTTGTTAACAAAATGAATCACGTGACAAGTTTTCTCTGCAAAATTTATGACGTGTTTTTGTAATTTACGATTTACGCTTTGTCAAATTCAAAGCTTACAAAGTTACCTAATTTGACCTAGGGTTAGTTTTGCCTACTTTATATATATANTACGCTTTGTCAAATTCAAAGCTTACAAAGTTACCTAATTTGACCTAGGGTTAGTTTTGCCTACTTTATATATATAAGATACGCATAAAATGGTAGATAGGCCCTACTCTANACGCATAAAATGGTAGATAGGCCCTACTCTGATACATGAAAGCATTTTAAATTCTAAGTAATTATTTATTGAAGTAAGGTAACTAAATATTAATTAAATGTGTATTTTTATTATCAAATTATTTTTAGTAGCAGCTTAACATCGTTATTTTTGATTGTGACTATATGTTAAATGTTAAAAAGTGCTTTGAACATTATTTTCTGAAGACGTGGATTGTTTTAAGAACTCCCGGGTTTTTATTCTCAAATAATTATTGAATATTCACATAGTACTAGAAAAGTCGTGAAGAGCAGTATGGTATTGCATGCTAAACAGTTGACTGTCATGGTACCAATTAAAACCTTGCAAAATTCAAAACGCAAATTACAAAAAAAAAAGAAGCTAAAACACAATTATATTCTATTTACGGTTTCTTCACACTTTTTTAATTGAACCCTTTGAAAAATCATCCCATGTATGACATGTTTGATTGTTTCTTAAATATGCCAAGTATCACAAGCATTTTGTACGCGTGTTAACATAAAAGTATCTTATTTGGGGTTAAATTGAACTTTCAATTATATTTTATGTATAAATTACAATATTTCATTTATAATCAATATGAATAAAACCAAAGAAGAAATAGGTGTGTTGGTAATGCCTAGTAAGAAATAGNAAGTGCTTTGAACATTATTTTCTGAAGACGTGGATTGTTTTAAGAACTCCCGGGTTTTTATTCTCAAATAATTATTTAATATTCACATAGTACTAGCAAAGTCGTGTAGAGCAGTATGGTATTGCATGCTAAACAGTTGACTGTCATGGTACCAATTAAAACCTTGGAAAATTCAAAACGCAAATTACAAAAAAAAAAAGAAGCTAAAACACAATTATATTCTATTTACGGTTTCTTCACACTTTTTTTAATTGAACCCTTTGAAAAATCATCCCATGTATGACATGTTTGATTGTTTCTTAAATATGCCAAGTATCACAAGCATTTTGTACGCGTGTTAACATAAAAGTATCTTATTTGGGGTTAAATTGAACTTTCAATTATATTTTACGTATAAATTATAATATTTCATTTATAATCAATATGAATAAAACCAAAGAAGAAATAGGTGTGTTGGTCATGCCTAGTAAGAAATAGNCAATATTTCATTTATAATCAATATGAATAAAACCAAAGAAGAAATAGGTGTGTTGGTAATGCCTAGTAAGAAATAGTTCTTATGCAAAATATAATTACACTAAGTACTCATGAATGTGATGCATTGCCCATTTGGTGTAATTTTCTGGCTTTGTTTGCACAAGGTGCAGGAATATCATCAGAGTAGAATTTAAGCAGGGCATCGGAAAAGTAGGTAATTACCGCGAGTAGACTGTAACTGGAACTTGGCCTCGGGCTCATACGAAAGTTAGTTGTCAAAGAATTGGCTCCGGGCTCGTTTCGGTACTGCCAATGCTGCTTCTCTCATCGTGTTTATTACCTAGCTGGCGGAAAAAAAAAAATGTAAGGAAGTTTCATTTTCTGCGAAGAGTGTACATCCCGTCATGGTAACGCGCCACCGTACACTTGGGTGAGCAGAACACGCGAATATCTCAACGCAACACCGGCAATTCTTTTATTGTCACACAACACTCCAGCACATAGCTTCCAGCAAATTGTACACTGGGAAACAGTAGAAAAAATTAATTATTTGCATTCTAAACTCAGTGGTAGCAACTGCTTTCTTTGACGAGCGATAAAGTGCCGCGACTGGTACTAGCGTATGGTTCTTCAGGAGAGCGATTGGTCAATTATTATTTTATTCAACTTTTTTTTTTTGTTTTGTAAGGTTCCGTGAGTCTTTGCTTGTAAGTTATTCGTGGGAGGGCTTACGTTTAAAAATTGCGTGTGTTAACTATACACGTTAATAAAAAAACGCGCATATTCAGGAAACCCAGTAGCGCAGTGATTGCAGAATATCTCTGAAATCGTTTTACTGATTAGCAGAAACTAAACTTGAGTACCGGATTCAGAATGTATATGTTAAGGATAATGTTTGTTGTTTGTGAATTAATCTGAAATGTTGTAACGTTATTATTTAACATTACGGTTAAATAAATTATACATTTGTGCTTTTGTATATATATGAATCATTTTAATATACTGATTTCAAACCACATTATCCGTGTCGCGTATCATTAGTTACTTTATTGTTATTTTCTTAACCGACCTAACATAATCTAACCTATCTTAAATAGCTGCTGCTCGAAGTAGTTTTGTTAAAAGAACTTTCTTTTCTTAACCAGTTAAGACCCATTGTAGAGAAGTGTGTACATAAAGCACGTGACTTTTATTTTTGGCGAGGTTTAGTGTGCATCGGTGATCATCCCCGTGTATAACTGATTCGTAAACCGTGTTACGTGTCTAGTTTATGCCTGTTTCATAGGTTGCGACATCTAAANATCCCCGTGTATAACTGATTCGTAAACCGTGTTACGTGTCTAGTTTATGCCTGTTTCATAGGTTGCGACATCTAAACTAGTGTTGTGTCGAATTAAGTACAGCACGCGTCATAAAATATTTGGCTTGCAACACGCGAAACCGCAAATTAAAGCAAATTCTACTATCGGAAATATTTTTTTTTTCAGAGACAGACACAAACATGACCGCAACATATATTTAAGTTGGTATTACTGTACAAGAAGAGCAATATTTATATTGAACTGACAGCCCACCTGAATACTCTCTAGTAAAGTCACTATAAACATAGGCGCTTCTTAGAAATATGCACCGCCATTTCTAGTGGAAGTTGAATAAGACCGGCTTTGGTTTACTTTTAGAAAGCCATGCGGTTAACTTATTGCCCTATTACCTAAACGTTTGGGCTTCATCCTCTGTGTTAACACAGCACTGTGTAACTGATGTGAAGAACGTCATCAAGCATTCGCCAGTAACAAAATACCTGTTATCATCAACCATCCGATCGAATCCTTAAGTTCAATACAATTATTTGCAGGAAATAACCTTATGTATTATGTGGACAAGTGTCAAACAACTTCTTGGGGCCGAGGTGGCTGAGCGGTTAGCCTGCTTGCCTTCACCAAGGCGAACCGGGTTCAATCCCCGGCCGAGTCACTCCCGGGTTTTCGCACGTGGTAATCGTGCCGGACTTTTCTCGGGGATCTCCCGTTTCTCCCGCCCTTTCATTCCGGCACTGCTCCATACTCACCTCAATCACCCTCATCGGCTCTCAAGACCTCGCTGTTTAGAGCCGCCCACATATCTTCACTCACTCACTTAAAAATCTTTTTTTGTTTGTGTGCGTGGAAAAAAAGGTTTTCAGATTGCAGCTATTTTCATATGTGGGAAATTTTTTGCAGGTGGCCGTTGTGTTTTCTCGGGGTCCTCCGTTGATTTCTCGGTGTGAAACAGCTAGTGTAGTGCGTTCACTGTAGCTTGGCCGGCGGAAACAGAAGGCTGTGGCGTCGGAGTGGTTTATAGAGCGGAAAATAAAAAGGGAGCCGTGAGAATGAGTAGGATGAAGGGAAGGAGAGTGCATGGGTGTAGACAAAGGGGGCAGGGGGAGGGTCCTATGCGAGGGAGATAGCCACGGCCTTGGGCCGGCGCTTACTTGTTGATGATAGGTTTTTATAGGGCGGCGGGGGTGCGGTCGGATTAGTACGTGGAGGAGGAGGGGNGAGGAGGGGGGGGCGAATGATGATGGTCCAGGGACCGGCAACCTCGCATTCCTCTCCCGAGCCACCTGGCCCCAGAGTCAGTCGGTCTACAGAGGAGGAACGTGCTCGCCATACCTCCACAGCAAGCGTATAGTAAAAGAGTATATATAGTCTGTTCACGGTCACTTCCAACTTTTCTGAAGCTCTGATTAAGTTATAGTTCCAGGATATCCCTCTGCCCTATGCCAACAAAGCTGAACCTATTCTAGGAAATAACACCAAAAGGACAACGCACCGCATTCGTGCGCACTCACTTTAATATCATCTTGCACGAGTACTATTTCTTACTAGGCATTGCCAACGCAACTACTTTCTCTCTGGTTTTATTCGTATTAATTATAAATGTTATATTATAATTTATAGATAAAATATAAATTAAAAATAAGGTAATTTTATGTTGACACAAGTATGAAATGCTTGTGAAGTATGATACATGGATTGATTTTTCAAATGTTCAATTAAAAAAATTTGAAGAACTCCTGAATAGACCGTACTTAAGAGTACAGAGGTGAAACAGCCGCTTGCACCCGGAACTCCAACCGCACACGCCAGCAAAATGGCGGCACTTGCCAGCGAAATGTCGGAAGGCCGTCCGTCAATCAGCCCCTGGTAACCTACTCGTCAGCCGGAAGCCCATCCTCAGCATGCAGAGGCTAATCAGACAGAAGGCCCGTTCCACAAAGCCACGCGCAGGCAATCAGAGAATGGTCACGCCATGCCATTTCGTCTCTGTGTACTTATCTACTCTGTGGCTCAGTGTTGTCAATTGTAGCCGAAAATAGCCTACACATAAACATATTTCATGTTTCATACTTTGTAACGGAATGGGTTCAACCGCCGTTAAACCACTGTGTCCACGATCTTAGACATATTGTACATTAATTTTATTTATCGCCGGTACTTTAAACAGCAAGGCAACAAGTCTTCCTGGTGACTAACCTGATTTGTAGAATTTGCTACTCCTCTTTGAAATGAATGGTAAATGCCGATAACATCGAGCACGCAGCTCGTTATTCACTGATCACAAGACAAGTGTTGGACACAAGAACAGCTCATACAAAAAAAAATACGTGATTGCAACACTTGAACTCAGATATATATGTGTGACCGAACGGGCTAGCCGAATGTCAAAATGTAGTGAAATGAAGGTTCAATGCAGTGGCCATTTTTTCGTAACTTTTGTACTCATATATTGTATACATTTTCTCTATTTTCTAATAAAAGACATCATTAACTAACACCCCTGACATTCAACTTAAAATTTTATCTTCACACTGTTCCTTTCTGGGAAATGATATAGTAAAACAATAATCTCGCAGTGTTAAGATTTAATTTTTTTCTTAGAAGTGTCTAATTAACAATGTGTGACTAAGTCAATTATTATTATATTAATAAAAGTGGTTTGCAAATTATTTTTGTTGCTGTTTATGTAATATACTCTTTAGCCATTAATGTAAATGTAACATTAAGGACTTTTGTGACAACTACACCTCCTTGCGGTTTATGTCAACGTTAAGGCGGTTTGTTTTGTTGCAGCAAAAAAAAAAATTATGTTGAATCTATGTTAACATTTGTGTTAAATATTTCCTTGTATTTTATTTGCTTTAAAAAACTATTTAGATATAATATAAATTAAGTAAAATTATTTTGTCGATAAATAAATATTACCAACGAGCAAAAATAAGGGCTGCGAAGGGAATAGAACCAGCGCTTGCGCGCTTGACGTTCTTCGCTTGGAACCTGTGCCGCCCAACCAACTGCTCTATCATAACATATCTGGCTGTGTTTAACACTGTGGAATACAACATGATGACAAACTGCAGTTCTCTTTCGTTACGTGGGAATAATTTATGCTCTATAAATATATACGTAACTGGCACACGTAAACGGCTTTGCAACGCTCGGGAGTTCGTCTAAGCTGCATTTAGTTATCACACTATGCTTTAAAATTTAATTACAGTGGTTTCATTTTACGAGGTTATCTCAATTTTACAACGCCAAGTCAGTGTAAACTTTTGTTGTTGAGACATTTCTTTAATGTCGCTGTAACACAAAGTATTATGTTCTTCTTGTTATTTTTAGCGCAATACCACTTTTTGTTGCGGCAACATTATTTAGAGCCTGCACGCCAGTTCAGAGCCCTGCTCGTAGCTACGAGGCGTTCTCGTAGCGTGACCAGTGTCATCCTCATAGCTCCTGAGCTTCCCGACAAAAAAGAAGAAAAACCATCCGGGCAGGCGGGCCCTTCAAATACATTCGCGGAATTTTTTCTTTTCTTATCCACAAGCCGTGTCTGTTTTTACGAGTATATGTATATGTTAATGTGGTATTTAAGATGTCCCTAGACCGGAAGGAAAAGTTTAAAAACAACAATTTAAAAAAAAATTAATGATTGGGACGGAGGGGGGTGGGCCGGAGATGCAGAGACGGTCGTCTTGAATGCCGGTCGCCGTGTGTCGCCGAGCGTGGAGACGATAATTAGAGCCAGAGGAATAACCGCGGGACGCAGGGTTGCGTTTCAACGGCTTNCCGGCGGCCGCCAGGGAGTCATCGCAGGTCGCGGCACGCCATGACGTCACGCTCGCGAGGCGACGCCGCCGGTTCGAGCCCCAACTACGGAACCACTCCGTTTCAAAACGCTTCCAGTTCCGCATTAACTTTGTCGTCTCGGATGTTGCAAACAGGTCATTTCTTAACGTGAATACGTCTTTAAAATAGGTCCGGCACAGGGGCCGCGGTGGCTGAGCGGTCAGGCTGCCCCCGCCTCCCATCAAGGCGAGCCGGTTTCAATCCCTGGCTGGGCCACTACCGGATGTCCACCAGTGGGAATCGTGCCGGACGATGTCGCTGGTCGGCGGGTTTTCTCGGGGATCTACCGTTTCCCCCGCTCTTGCATTCCGGCGCTGCTCCATTCTCACCTCATTTCACCCTCATCGGCTCTCAAGAGTTGTCAAGAGCCGCCCACATCTCTTCACTTTACTCCATTAATTTCTGTGTTATTATCTACACTATGGTTTATATTTGTGTATGTAAGTATTTTAAGTCAACCTTTTTTATCATCGAACGTAACTTCACATTAAAAAATAGTACTTGCTAAAGATCTCAAGGAATAGTCCAACCAACAAATTTCTTTCATTATGCTTACTTATTAACGACTACTCGATCATTTAAGTCCTCCGTACTGAGCATTTTGAATTAATGGGATTCAACACTTTCAGTCGAAAATGAATATATAGTTTCAGGAGTTGCAACAAACCAATTTTTTGTTCGGAACTCTACTGATATCCATACGACGGATTGTCTTACATCGGAACCAATAGAAATCTCTCTGTGCTTAATGTTACTGGCAGCAGTCTCAGCAGCGAATGATGTCTTCCACACGTAAGGAACCTTTCTCATTGGACGGTATGTTCTGCTGTGTACAGTTCAGACCATTAAAGCCACTTCTAATGCAACGTCCCAGATAGAGAGCATTGTGAGTGAAAGGGTTAACTACGCGAAAGCAAAGAAACACATCATGTTCAGTGACTCGTGTCAGAAACCTCGGTTTGGCCAAGGGACTATGTCGCAATAAAAGAACAAAATAAGCATATCTCCTCATGCGAGACATGCGACATTATCCTGCGGTCTCTCCCGCTCAGGAGTCGTCAAGGTTAGCTTTCCTAACAGGTGAAATATTGTCACCCACAAAAAAAAATGTTGAACTTCTGTATACAAACGTTCGGCAACTACAGTAGCGCCGCTGTAACTTAGGACTTGGGAGCTGTGCCAATGTCAGGCCGCTTACCACCAGGAAAGGAAACTATTGGTCGAAGGAGGCGTGGCGGGCTGCAGGCAGCTCCTCTACACACAAGCGTTGCTGCCACGTTTAAAGAGATGCATACACAACAAACGCACTACGCGAAGATACATCTCTCCCCTCTAGTTTGGGCCTCTGAGCCCGCATTACAGACCCTCGCCCTGTCCCCAGGCCTGCACAGTGAACTTGAAACTTCACACTCACTACTGCTGGGTTCACGCACCGTTGTGCACCAGCGATGCGTGTATAGTCTATCCGCGGTTTCTTCACACTCTTTGAGTCAAACCTTTGAAACATCACGCTGTGTATGACGCGTCTAGTTAATTCCTAAATACGCCATGTATCACAAACCTTTTATATGTAACTCTGTTAACATAAAAGTATGTTATTTTTCATTAAATTAAAGTGTCAATTATATATTATTTATAAATTATAATATTTCTTTTATAATAAATATGAATAAAAACAGTGAGAAAACATGTGTGTTGGCAGTACCTAGTAAGAAATAATTATCATGCAAAATATTATTACAACTGAGTGCGCACGGATTCGGTGCGTTGTCCTTAGGGGTAGTTTTCTAGTATTAGTTAAGCTTTGGTTACATGAAGCAGAGGAATATCCTGGAAGTAGAACTTTAGCAGGGCTTCATAAAAGTTTGAAGTAACCGTGAATGGATTGAATGTACCACGGCCCCAGAAACGAAATGGCGAAGCGGTTCCTTTGATGCGGGTGTACCGTTTCTTTGGCTGGCATCTCGAGGCTCTGGGAACGTGCCTTGTGTCCGATTGGCTACTGGGTGCTTTAAAAATGTTCCATATTTGCTGGGTCACTGGCTGGCGAAAAGGTTACCAGGTGCATTCACCTCTGTATTATTTTGTAATCTGTGACCAAACCTTAAACAGATTTTCCAGATAACTAAAGTCGTGCGATGCCGGTCATTATTTTTATAAGTGATATTATCTCTCAGAAAACAAAGAAAAACGTGATGCGTTTCAGACAAGTTTATTACTGGCTGGCTCTCGGCCAATGGAGTGCCGAGTCGATTGTCTCCCAACCAAATACCCTTTGAGATGTACACAACACGTAGTAAATTCCATATTGTTCATTTCATTTCTTATGAAAAATTTATTTTTTTATATCTATGATTATTAGTTATGGTGTGCTTTTAACGTTCTTTTAAGATCCTGGCAATAATTAAAGAAGCAATGAAACTACATCCATGAGAATTTTGTTTGTAGTGTCAGAGAAATTTTCCCTTTCGGTATAGCCCGAGTTACACTCGGGAATAGTGTTCCGAGTGTTATAAAAATCCGTATGCCCAAGATCTATTTAATTGAAATTTCATATGGCCTATTCCGTTCAAAAATCTATCCATGGTTACTTCCAACTTTTCTGAAGATCTGCCTTTAACCGAATATAGATAATTACTCCATAGGGACAACGTCCTGTTTCATGCGCACTCAGTTTAATATTATTATACGTGAAGACTATTTCGTACTATGTATACCAACACGCCGTTTTTCTCTCTAGTTTTTATAATATTAATTATAAATAATATTTTTATTTATCGATAAAATATAAATAGAAGTTCAATTGAACCAAAAATAATATAATTTTAAGTTAGCAAGTATAAAAAATTAGTATAGTAATGTCGGTTCAGGCACCTGCATAATGTATAAGGATCTAGGAGCCATCTTAGATGACGTCACCTCCTGCTGTCACTCCGGTCGGCGTCCACTTTGTGAACATGGCTTTGACCTTTCCGCTATCTTGTTTCTAGAATTTTCCACTTCATGCTCTATCATTTCATCTAGCTTCTCTCTCCCCCTCTTTTCTCTCTTGCACTTTCTTCGTCCGCCATCTTGGATGTCATCTGCTCTAGTTACCTCATCACCTGCTAGAGGCGCTGGCGTCGGTCATGATGTTTATTGCTGCTAGAGTGTGCCACCCTATTACTCACCTTCGTTTGACACCGCCATCTTGCTTCCACTTGTCCTTCGTTCAACTGCCGCCTGCTAGGGGCGACGGTGTCTCTCGTTCGGCCGCCATGTTGGTTCTGGAGTTGGCCGCTAGATCTCAAAATATCGTCTGGAGTATGGTGGGATCGAACTGCCGGACCTTGGGTTGCCAACATGGTGGACGCCTTAGACCACTCGGCCACCAAGAGAGGGAAACGAGGTTTCAAATGTGGTGTATGCATTTCAACACTCTTCACCACCATCCACCCACAAAATTATAAAAAATCGCAAACAATAAAAACAATGTTCTAAAAATCCAGGAACATATAACGTTAAGCTCACACTCACACTACAGACCTAGCCAACCGTCCCCCCCCCCTCCACTATCACCATACCTCCCTCACCATAACGTACCCAATAATAAAAAATCGAAAAAACAATTCTAAAAATAGAGGAACATATAATGTAATCCCACCCTACACCTCCACAACCCTAACCAACAACACCCTCCCCTTTTTTTTATCAACACCCTCCCTGTCATAAAAATGGAAGAAATTCTAAAAACTTTAGAAATGTATAAATACTATAAATAATTACAAAAAAATTATAAAAACGGTGTATTTAAAATTGTATAAAACATTCATTAAAAAGTTATTTTTAAAAAATTATTTTAAAAACTTACATTTTCGGAGGTTTCCACAACACCACGTCCAGCAGGCGACTGACCCTCCTCTAACCAATCATATTGTATACGGCTGAACTGCTTACCGCACCTGTCACACAAATATGGCTTGCAACAGAGATTTTTGGCACAATTAAAGAGTTCATGTCGCCGTGCATTGTGGCTGAAAGCAAATGCCTTATCACAAAAGTGACACTGTTGACGACTTAGTGGTTCAGGCAAAGACTCGGACGGACCTGTTGGAGATGCAGTTACAAGAGCTAAAGAAATAGGTAACGCCGGCAATGGTGTTCTAGGTACCTCAGCCATTAAGTTCGATGGTTCGATTGAAAGTTTCGTACGCGTCTCAGCTGAAGAAGTCGATGGTACCTGTACCATCTGTAGATGATCGTGCTGCACTGGTGGCAGTAGATGCTGGTAGTGATGCAGGTGTCACAGCTGAAAAAGTCGATGGCACCATACCAATCTGAAAGGATGGTACTGGACTGGTGGAANTAGTGATGCAGGTGTCACAGCTGAAAAAGTCGATGGCACCATACCAATCTGAAAGGATGGTACTGGACTGGTGGAAGTAGATGCTGCTGGTGATGTAGACATCACAGCTGAAGAAGTCGATGGCTCTGGTAGAACAGGAGACATCTCACTCGAAGAAGAAATCGATGGAGAGAAACCATTGCCGTGCAATATCCACTCCCTTTTAACGTAACTGGCAATGAATTAATTACTTGCTGTAGAAGCCAGCCGAGTCGATCGACCTTTCACGTTAGCCGTTGTCAAACTAAGCATCTCAGCTGACCACCCATTGCTTATAACATTCACGTATGCATGTCCTATGACGTCATATTGGCATTGAACAAATCATATTACACCATTAAGACATTGTTTGGACATCGAGCAGCCAATTACCGATTTGCTACGTAATTGCAGCTGACCAATCGCATGAAGGCATTGAGACATCACGTGTGGGCAGTTAGGCAGGCTTCAGATGCTTATCATTATTATATATATGAACTACACAAACAGACCAGTCCGTCACGCCCTGTGGAAACTGCCCCAGTCGAAGACATTTACACGCAAGGACGAATCGGCGACGAGGAAGCTAACCCGAAACACAGGTGCCCGAAGTGTATAGAGTTCAATAAAATTTCGGATGAATTTTTGAAAAGTTTTCTGGGGAAAAAAAAGAATAATTCTTCTTATGCATGCGAATTTAATTTTTTATAACAAAAAATCGTATGGAATGTACTGCAATATTAAGGTATTTAGTTTGTAAAACTATTTCACAGCAGATTTCACTCTCGTACAGTGACGACGACGAGAAAACCAAAGTTTACACTTTTTTTACCGCCATGTCCATGGAAGCATCTCGACCGCACCACTAGACATGCGTACCGTCAGCAATCGTTCCAGAAGCATGGACTAAGGAGAGATACAAGGCATATTCCGTACGAGGAAATTCCGGCTATGTTGTACTCTGCCATAATTCACTATTATCTTGTGTATGTGCTTGAAAGTATATTTTATACAGTTGCGCAGGACGGAAATTTTCAACGCCGAAATCAGTGCAATTTGACTTCTGATTTAATCACCAAACAAGCCGGCATCACCAATCATTCGCCACCGTTCAACCTCATCGAGACGTATAGGAAAAACTTCGCGAGTGCGAAAAAAAAATAAAGCATGTTGCAGCCAGTACATTACCAACACTGTGAGATTTTGGAGTTATTTTAATCCATATTCAAATTTAAAAAAAAGTAATTTTGTGCACCAATTTTTTTAAAATAAATGCTGACTAGAACCCCTTCTCTTTTTTTTCGTCAAAAAGAATTGAGTAACCAATTTTTTATTATTTCTAGTGAAACCAACAATACTTTGTAATGTTGTGAAACAAAGAAATAAAAAAATAACGTTCACTCCTCTCTCGCTCATACGTCAAACACACACCACAATTAGCACCAGACTCACCACAATCAGTTCCACANTAAAAAAAAGTAATTTTGTGCACCAATTTTTTTAAAATAAATGCTGACTAGAACCCCTTCTCTTTTTTTTCGTCAAAAAGAATTGAGTAACCAATTTTTTATTATTTCTAGTGAAACCAACAATACTTTGTAATGTTGTGAAACAAAGAAATAAAAAAAAAACGTTCACTCCTCTCTCGCTCATACGTCAAACACACACCACAATTAGCACCAGACTCACCACAATCAGTTCCACATGCACCACAATCAGCACCACACACATCACAATCAGCACCACATGCACCACACACATCACAATCAGCACCACAATAAGCACCACGCGCACCACAATCAGCACCACATGCACCACAATCAGCACCANCATGCACCACAATCAGCACCACACACATCACAATCAGCACCACATGCACCACACACATCACAATCAGCACCACAATAAGCACCACGCGCACCACAATCAGCACCACATGCACCACAATCAGCACCACATGCACCACAATTAGTATCGTAGGAAGGAATCGAACACGACTTATGTTAAGGAACCATCCAAGTGTATCCCTAGAGTGATTTCGAGAAACCATGAAAAAAACTCAAATCAGGATGTCTGGGCCGAGAACTAAACCTGAGTCCACCTGAATGTTATCATGGCATCGCCTCGTTATGTTTCATAGAAGTTGACTGCCTTTAGCAGGCGGCAGTTGAACGAAGGACATGTGGAAACAAGATGACGGTGTCGAAGTAAGGTGAGTAATAGGGTGGCACACTCTAGCAGCAATAAACATCATGGCCGTCACCAGCGCCTCTAGCATGTGATGAGGGAACTACAGCAGATGGTGGACGAAGATGCAAGAGAGAAATGAGGTGGGAGAGAGAAGCAAAATGGAATGATAGAACATGAAAAAAGGTGGAATGATAGAGCATGAGGTAGCTATGTGGAATGACAGAGCATGAAGTGGAAAATTATAGAAACAAGGTGACAGAAAGGTTAAGATCAAGGTCACAAAAGACCGGAATGACAAAGCAGGAAGCGACGTCATCCAAAATGGCGGCCGGATTCTGGATCCTGATACATGATGCATGTGCCTGAACCAACATTCCTACATTACTTAAAATTCTTGTGGCACACGACATATTTAGGAAACAACCAAAAAGTCATACATGGATTCAAAAAGTGTGATGATACTGTGAATGTACTGTATGCCAAGTGATTTATCCCTCAAGCTGCCAACACTGCAAGGTCGCAATCCTTGGCTGAATGATTTCGTCCTTGAGGTCCCATAACGTTGTTCCATTCAACATTGTTGTGTTTCTACGACGCCGCTGTTCGTGGTTAGCTTGTTTTCCTACGCGAGGTTTCGACGCGCTGCGGTCAAGAGAAAGTTCTTAAACATGTTGACTGCGGAGCAACATTTTCGGGAGTTAGGGACGGAAGCTACAGAACAGCTAAGAGAAGCAGAAGCGAAACTGGCGCGCGTATTGCGAACTGCTGCTCCGCGGAATGGCCCGAACGTGCTGGCAACATGGCGAAGAATACAGAGGTTAAACAGCCACTTATACCGTGAACTCCATCCGCACACGCTAGCAATATGGCGGCACTGGCCAGCAACATGTCGGAACGCCGTTCGCCAATCAGCGTCTGGTAACCTACTCAATAGCTGACAGTCCAGGCAGTGGGGGATATTTCGCAGCACGTTATAGTAAGTTATATTTAGGGCCACCTGTTTGATTCCACGACTAGTTGTACTTCAAAACACGTTAGTTCAGAACCAGTATCGCGGTTGGATGATTTTAACTTTCCCGCTCCGTAGGTGTCTGCCTGCGAATGACAGACGTACAGTATCGGAGCAACCTAATTCTGATTGGACTGTCACGTAAAAAAATGTGTTATCACAGAGACACGCAGCCAATAGGTAAAATATTTTTGCTGTTATGTCTCTATGGTATTGGAATCTAGCGTGTACGGAAATATTTCCGTGAAAAACAGGTGGCCCTGGTCTTAGGTGTCTGCCAGCCAATCACAGAAGTTAAATGTAGGGGGTAACTTAAGTCTGATTGGCCCAATCGAGTAGGAACTGCCTTCTCACACAGAGGCGTGGCCAATAGCCAAGAAAATTCGCAAGCGAGCACGTACGAAGTTGGAGTCTAGCCTGACCATGAATCTTTTCGCGAAAGACAAGGTGGCCCTAGTTATAGTCCATTCGCGGTTTCTTCACACTGTTTGAATCAAGCCTTTGAAAAATCACCCCATGTATGAAATGCAATATTGTTTATTAAACATGCCACGAATAACAAGAGTTTTATATATGTATTAACATAACGGTACCTTATTTTTATTTAAAATTAACTTTTACTCAAATAAATAAATAGCTTAAGGTGAGTGCGCCCAGGGTGAGGTGACACCCTCCTAATGACGGGCTTACAAGCTTGGACCAGAAGGTGCCCATCATCCTCGGACATGACATGAAGGGAGAACCTAGGATGAAGTGGTGCTGGAATGCAAGGGCGGGGGAAACTGGAGTACCCCGAGAAAACTCTCCGGCAAGCGGCATCGTCCAGCGCGATTCCCACATGCGAAAATCCGGGAGCGACCCCGCCGGGAATCAAGCCCGGTTCTTCTAGGGGGGAGGCGAGCAGTCTGACCACTACACCACTGCGGCCCCGACTTTGTTGTGCACAACTTATACAACGAATTCTGTAGTGACTCGAAACCAGAAAAATTCACGAGTTCAGTCACCTTCAAGCTAGACTTCACAGTATGTTGAATAACGAAGCAGATATCAGCTGCTCTTTGGTTGATTGTTGTCACAATGGAAGGTAACGATTGAGCTTCCATTTTCTTGCGTGCTTATTCTCGGGCCAAGATTCTACAGAGCTGAAAAAAAAAACAGCACGTAAGCCAATAGCGGACGTAACACAAACGTAGGAGTCTTAATTCTGGCTATAATCCATTCACGATTGCTTCCAACTTTTCTGAAGCCCTGCCGAAGTTCTACTTCCAGGATATTTATCCGCCTTATGCAAACAAAGCTTAACCAAATCTAGAAAATTTCACCAAAGGGCTAACGCACTGCATTCGTGCGCACCCAGTGCAATAATATTTTGCCTAAGAACTGATGCTTACTAGGCGTTACCAACACACCTATTTTCTCCCTGTATTTACTCATATACATTATAAATAAATATTATAATTTGTACATAAAATATATATGTAAAAGTTTAATTTAATTTTAATATAAGGTACTTTTATTTTAACACGAGGATAAAGCACTTGTGATACATCACACATTTAGGAAAAACTCAGACATGTCATACGTGGGGTGATTTTTCAAAGGTTTTACCCAAAAATGTGTGAAGAAACCGTGTACAGACTACAGTTCTGAAATTAACCCGTGAAATGTTCAGGTCTCTAATAATGACATAAAACGCGCAGTCCTTACGCCTACGTAAAGAATGTGGCGGACGCCTTTTTTCCAGAAATATCGCTGCTGTTTCGTCGCTGGAAAACTTGAATGCTGCTCCGGTGACAGTTTCGCAGGCGTACACGTAGCCGGGCCGTGCCGTGTGGGCTGTACGTATACGTAACCGGACCGTTCCGAGGATACGCCGGGTAAATGGTTTATCGCACCCCCCCCCCNAGCTTCTCTTTGCCATTCTTCCCAAAACCTCGTTCGTCGAGATCTTGATTAGTTGAAACGCGTACTGTTTTTTTTTCTATGTCCGCCATGAAATTAAATACAACGGCAGACCGCGTTACGTAGACTACCGGGGTATGTTAACGGTATGGTTCGAGCGAATGAAAGGTACGCTTGAAAGAGAGAGAGAGAGACGGAGAGAACCGCGGGCGACGGCAGTGGTAGATAACACGCCCGCAAACGGCCGACCATATATTAGGGATCACCATGACCTGCGCGGACTGGTTCCTCGAAACACGAGCCCGAGAGACGTCTATCTGACCCGCGCCATCGGCACACTCTCGAGCGTCGTCCTGCCCGGAACATCTGCCCGGAAAACTCCGGGTCGACAAGGGAGTCGCAGAAACGACGGAGCGAGAGAGAGAGAGAGAGAGAGAGTGGAGGGGGACATTTTTTTCTGCCCGCCCGTGTTTTTCGTGAATGGAGCGCATCTCTCCCCAGAGGCCGGTGCGGTTTTTGGCGGACCACACAGGGACACCCCCACAGAAGGAGAGAGCAAGCTTTGTTTGATGACGACGGCGGAGGGTGTTAGTGGGCGGGGGGACAGCCACATGTCTCCGGGGTTGGTGGCGCAACCATCTACCATCCTCCATCGACCACTCGACTCTCTGGCACCACGATGCCAGGTATCCGGAACGCGGACTGTCCTTCCTTGTTCTGCTACCTGCCCCCTCGCCAACCTACACCAGTCCCACGCCACTCTAACACCAGCTTGTTTTCTTCTACGAAGTCAATATCCGCCTGGAAGTCCCGGGTTCCTTTTTCTTTCCACGCAGTTGTTGCGTCGGTATGTTATAATTACTTTGCTAGAATTTCTCAGCCCGTCAAAGTTGCAGGCTGTGATTCATACCGTGGGAAAGATGAATGCTTGTTAAGGGCGCCGTCCTACTGCCTAGAAGTTCAGTAGCGCTAAGGGCGACTTTCGCACGCGGCACAGACTGTCTGGTCACCTTCACGCACAAGGCACTGATCTGGCGTGCAGCCTTTCTCTCGTCAACTCGCATCTACAGGACTTTAAGTGGTGGCCCTGTCATTTCTTGGTGTGATAATAAAGTGAGTGAAGAGATTTGGGCGGCTCTTAACATCGACGTCTTGAGAGCCGATGAGGGTGAAGCGAGGCGAGTATGGAGCAGCGTCGGAATGAAAGGGCGGGGAAATGGGAGTTCCCCTGGAAAACCCGCCGACCAGCGGCATATTTCGGCACGATTCCCACATGCGAAAATATCCTGAAATCTAACCCGGTTCGCCTAGGTGGCAGTCGAGTATTCTAATCACTACACCACGGAGGCCCCGTGATAATAAAGACAAATTTATGTGAAGTAGCCTATACACGAAGTTTATTCTTAAAATGGTTAGAAATACTCGTATTAGAAATTAGTATTCTGACGTGACATATTTTTAAAATTCCCTTAGTAAGCAGACACCGCTAAAAATTAATGAATAGCGTATAATTATGAAAGCACTAATCAGGCACAGATAAGGAAGCGGCAGTGGTATATACTATAGTAAGGAACCATTCCATTTTATTCATATTAATTAAAAATTAAATATAATTATTTGTAGATAAAATTTACGTAAAAGTTAAATTTAGCCAAAAATAAGGTACTTAAATGTTAACAGAAAAATAAAACGCTTTTGATACGTGCTATATTTAAGAAACAACTCTATACGTCATAAATGGAGTGATATTTCAAAGATTTGTTTNAACGCTTTTGATACGTGCTATATTTAAGAAACAACTCTATACGTCATAAATGGAGTGATATTTCAAAGATTTGTTTAAAAAAAGTGCAAAGAAACCGTGAATAGACTATATCCTTTATAGTGCCAGGTGTCGTGGAGTAACTAAGTCAATCTTATAGGTGGTCGGCTATAGTAAAGTGTTGGTAAGAATCCCGTTCCAGAACAGAATACTAATTTTTTTACACATTACAACACCTACACACGAAAAAACAAGGNAACGCTTTTGATACGTGCTATATTTAAGAAACAACTCTATACGTCATAAATGGAGTGATATTTCAAAGATTTGTTTCAAAAAGTGCAAAGAAACCGTGAATAGACTATATCCTTTATAGTGCCAGGTGTCGTGGAGTAACTAAGTCAATCTTATAGGTGGTCGGCTATAGTAAAGTATTGGTAAGAATCCCGTTCCAGAACAGAATACTAATTTTTTTACACATTACAACACCTACACACGAAAAAACAAGGCTTTTCTTTCGTACTAGTATTTAATAAAGTTATATATATATATATATATATATATATACATACATACACATAACTAGGAAATATACTATAGCTAGCATAAACTCACAGAAAGTTTTGAGAAATTTAAGTAAATTTCATAACTGAGTAAACAGAATCCATAATTTTATAAGAATTACTGAATTATATTTTACAAATACTTTTTCGTAATTTCACATAATTCCCTCCCGCCCAGAACCCCTGATCCACGCAAAAGGTACGGGAGACCTACTTTTAAAGGTTCCCCTTGGAAACAGCTTGTGTGTTAGGCGGTGGTGGGAAATGTCGAAGAAAAAAAAGGGGGGTGGGGGACTGAAGTATGCGCTGGGAAACGTATCGCTACGAGGGATGACGCCGTGTTCCGAAGATGTCTATCACCGAAGTTACAAGTTCCCCGGGACGGCCACTGTTAGTTGATAAACAGGAACTTTTGAAAGGAAGGGGGCGCTTTTATTTTTTATTTTTCCTCCAACACTGCGTGCCATGTTTCCTTCTTCGAGGCATCGCTGGGGCGGAGAGGTTCTAATGGATTTACATTGTTTTTGCATTAGAGGATGCGGGACCGCAAACGTTTTTTTGTAGCGTATGAGGTTGGGAATGGGCGGGGTGGCAGGTGGTGGGGGAGGGGGGTGTCAGGTCGGGACAGGCGCCAATGTCGGGACTCGGTGGCTCCAGCCTTCTACTAATAAGGGACCTCGGCGCATGCGCAGGTATATACATGACCGGGGGATGCCGTTTTAATTGGCGCCTTGTCGGTTATGATTACACTCCAGCCGCGGAAGTATCTACATAAGGGGGTGGCGGGGGTGCAGCGTTCACCACCGGCCCTCAACCATCACTTATCGAGATGTAATTTGTGTGCGCGAGGCTTATAAGGGCGACCCGGGCACACGCAGCGCATGCTTCGTCGCCTCTACGCGCAACGCTCTGAACTGTAGAAGGCCGCAGTGGTATAGTGGTCAGACTACTCGCCTCCTACCAAGACGAACCGGGTATGATTCCCGGTGGGTTCGCTCCAGGACGGTGCTGCTCCAGGATGGGTTTTCTCGGGGATCTCCCGTTTCCCCTGCCCCTGCATTCTGGCGCTGCTCCATACTCGACTCTCAAGACGTCGACGTCAAGAGCAGCCCAAATCTCTCCACTGAACTGGAGTGCAGACTTAAGGTAACCGCCTGGTTGAAGGAATTTTGCACGCCTGAGGCCTAAAAGCGGGGGAGCGCTAGGGGCGATCGAGAAATGCGAATGAACTCTCTCATCGCCTCTACGCGCAAAGCACTGAACTGGTGTGCAGTCTTGCCGTCGATACGCGTCTCTATGAAACTTTCAGCGGAGACCGTATCATTTTATGACGTAACAATAAAAATAAAGGTTTGATGCACGTCGTTATTCGTTTTTTAATGTTTTGTACCAGAATGTGCATACCTAAAAATGATCGTGAAAACACCAGTTTGAGCCATTTTCAGTACCACAAAAACATGCTTTAGAGATAAATGAGGAAGTGGAAAACGTATACAGACGCGTAACGTTTCTTAAATTATGTTCATAAGCAGACCTCACTCAGACACTTGGGACGGTTTTTAATAAAACGTTTTCTGCTGGAGCTCTGCACGCCGTTCGTCGGTCTGCCCAGGCGACCTGCCATCTTAACAGCTGTGATCTGTCATTTGTTGACACAGGCACGGAGTAGGTAACTATACAGACGCGGAACAGCGGCTTTGAAGTCGCGAACTCCAGCCGCACACGCCAGCAAAATGGCGCCACTGGTCAGTATTGTGTCAAAACGCCGTTCGCCAGACGGGCAGCCCAGCACGCAGTAGCCTATCAGACACAAGGACCGTTCCCAGAACCTCGGGCAGCCTATCAGGGAACGGGTACGCCCACGTCGAAGGAAGGAGCAAACAATTTTACGTCTTGCATACTTACTTATCGTGCGGTTTCTTCACGCGTTTTGAATCAAACCTTTGAAAAAATCACCCCATGAGTGACACGCTTGGCTGTTTTCTAAATATGTCACGAATCACAAGCGTTTTATAAATATGTTTACATAAAAGTTCCTCATATTTGAGTAAAATAAACTTATATCTACGTGTTATTTTAAAATTATAATATATTACATTTATAGTTTATATAAACAAAAAGAGGGTGAGAATGGGTGTGTTGGTAATACCTAGTAAGAAATAGTTATTAAGCATAATGTTATTACACTCAGCGCGCACGAATGCGGAGGGAGCACTGTTCCCTTGGTGTGATTTTCTAGACCCTGTTAAGCTTAGTTTGCATGAGGCGGAGGAATATGCTGTAAGTAGAGCGTTAGCAGGGCTTCAGAAATCTTGGAAGTAACCCTGAATGGACTGTATTTTGTGATTTGTGAATTTGGTTAAAGCTATTCTTATGGAGTTACTGGCACCACAAAGCACCTAGCACTTAGCACGCAAGCCTCGTGTTGCCTAATAGAAGCACTGCCTATTAACTTGAAGCGACAGAGCAGACAAGTACTCAGACACGAAATGGTATTGCGGTTCCTGTGATGTGTCTGCGAAAGGTTCTGGTAACGGAACTTGTGTCTGGTTGGCAAATGCATACTACGAGAACATTACTGTTATAGTCCATTCACGGTTACTTCCAACGTTCACGAAGCCCTCCTAAAATTTCTACTTCCAGGATATCATTCCGCCTCGTGCAAACAAAGTGTACCTTAGTACGGGAAATTACATCAAAGGGACAACGCACCGCATTCGTGCGAACGGCGTGTAGTCATATTTTTCATTATAACTATACGTTTTTTCTCGCCAGTGACGCCATTTAGCTGGCGCGTGTAGCTAGAATTTTCGGTGTAAGTGGCTGTTTATACTCTGTATCGTTAAGTACTCTGTTGTGTAGTGATCGCGAGTGAGCTTCATGCCTGGAGGATATAACCAAATGAGATATTACTCACGAAATATATTTAACATTGGTAGTTTTTATGCTGATGTTTGTAAAGAAGTTTGTAAGGGATTAAGGGGCTACCCAAATTCTCATGTGGTTATATCATTGTAAGAAGATTTGTCTATTCTAATTTTTAAAAAAACCTGTAATATTTCAATGTAATCTTTTTTGAGAACCATATTACATTGCTATTTCACGGTTTTTGTTACTGAAACACAAACGTGGTCGTGAAAAGTGTCGAAGTCAGCAAACTTCGCTGTAAGAACCCCTCCGTTTACTATACTTATTATTCTGTAAAACATTTGTTTTAACTATAGCGAAAATACTGTATCTTTTCTGAGCAGATTGCTGTATTGAAAGTGACCGCTTAAAATTCTGAGGAAACAGAACACACGTGAAGCTTGTTTGTGCTGTTTTCCATTGCCGTCACAATGCTTCCCTACGGGTGGACGTAACCTTTAGGCGTTTATCAATTTTTTTTTACAAAGGAAGTCCCTTAAGGCTCCCACCTACCTGGTGCTCTGGTGCTTGAACTGCGTTGCAGAGTGTTCGAACACGTTTTCCCACGAGACTATTAAACGTGCGTCCAATGTGCTGATCGACGAAAGGTACACACTCTTCAGACGTGGGCTGTTGAGTACTTTCAAAATTTTACGCACGTTATGAACACCTTTTTAGAGTACTCCAACACTGCTTAAAAAAAAAAAAAAGCTTTTTCAAAGCGCTGTAGCTCAAAATAAACCTACGCATCAGATACACACTGAACCTTCCTAGAGACTTTCCCCAATAAAATAATGGGTAGAGACAATAGAAAATCACGAAAAAAATTTTGAGCGAATATATGTTCTATAATGCTGTAACTAGTGTAATTTTTTTGATTGGGTGAACAAGGTTTTGACTAGGCTAAGTTGTTTGCAGACCAATCACGAACGTTCTGCCGTGTAGCATCAGAATCCTCGTTGGCTCAGGGAAATGGGGTAGTTTCTTCATGCATGACAGCCAATAAGGAAAGTAAAGTGTCGGACGTGAGTACAGTACGTTGAATCCTAGCAAAGAGTCACCTTTCCCGCGATAAACCATTATCTCGAATGATAAGGTCACCGCTGAAAGCACTCGGCGGCGATGTCGCCCTCATCGCTCCCGCGCTTCTCGGCCTGAGAACGGAAAACAGCTCCAGGTAGGCGGGAGCCTTAATGTCAGTGCAGCAGCAGCATTCCCGTGAGCCGGGGACGGAAGACCACTCCGTGGGAAATCTTAAGTAGCGGGCCCCGCCGGACTGTGTAACCCACGACTTTCACTGACGGCTGCAGACACCCGCGCCTGAGGGGTAGATACCTCGCTGGAGATCCCCGGAAGACAAGCCGCGGCAGGACGAAAAAGAGGAAGGAAACCGCAGCGAGGACCCCTGCAGGTCCTCTCCGTGTAATTAACGCCAACCGCAGATCCTTCCCAGTAGTCTTCGCCTGGGTAGCAGGGGAAGTAGGGGGGGGAGACTGCGTTAGGGTTTTACGAGGACGTGGTGCAGCCTGCCCCAAGCACGGCTCGCTGCCGCTACAGGGAGGCCGGAACCAGACGAACAACAGGACTACCTACCACCCTGGGTGATGGCGTGCGCACTCTACCCGCGTGCCTGTACCTGCGCGACGACAAAACTTTTTTAATAACGCGTGCCGAGTTTCACGCACGCCTGACAGTTAGCAGCCTGCCGTGCCGAACGACCTCTTCAAAACACATTCGTTTTGCTCTAATGTCTCTGGGGTTGACGCGGCGTACGTTTCAGACCACATTTCTGGCACTATGTATTTCTCATCTGAAAGAGAATGAAATATCCTAATAACACTATAAAATATGAGTTTTTTTTATTGAGAAAATATATTTAAAATTAGCACATGGATTTTTTTCTTCTTTAAAAATCCACTCTAAGAA
>NQII01002442.1:254391-291222 GCA_002778355.1 Clitarchus hookeri | reverse complement strand
TGACTTAATCTTTTTTCAGTTAATATTTTGTTTTATTTACCCTCTTACAGTTCAGCCGTAGGCCGGTTTACAACAAATACGCAGAGATCCCGTCATTTTATGTTATACATAATTAGGGACACCCGAATTTCGCGAAAATATGTGATAACTAGCTGTATTTAAAAACACTTTAGCACTTCTATACTTCCGTTATTGGATACGTTTAACTGTTCTCTGTCATACGCATCTCTCCTCTAATCACATACGTTCAGTACCGAACTAGTCTTATTCTGATTGGCTAGAATTTCGTCCCACAGACAAATGCAGTCAATAAACAAAGAAACGCTGCAGATATGCTTGTGGGATATTGAAATCTAGCATGCGCAGAAATCTTTTCGCTTAATTCAGGTGCCGTTGGTAATATCTGAGTCGTTCATTTGAGAAACCCCACATGTCCATAATTGCAAACTTTTCAGGAGACGTAAAAACATTTTCATGGATGTATTACAACCATTATTGTATTAAAAACGGTTCTGATACGTATAATATGGTCTAGGTAATAACATATTGCTGTCTGAATCTAAAATAACGTTATGAAGACTATTATATTAACGTTTTTATAGGATGGACGTGTGGAGTTTCTCAGATGACTTGCATTAAAACACAGAGATAAGAAACAAACTAAAGAGGTTTTATTACAGCAAACAAAAACCCTCTGTACATATTACTTTATGAAATAAAAATACATTTTACAGTTTCTCAACCTTTTATTTTTCAACTTTGGGTCATTGGAAACAAACTAAAGTAGTTTTATTACAACAACAAACAAAAATCCACTGTACATATTGCTTTATGAAACAAACAAACATTTTACAGTACTTAAACCTCCTCTCCATCAACTATGGGCCATTGGAACAAACTAAAGTAGTTTTATTACAACAAACAAAAAACCCCTGTACATATTGTTTTATGAAACAAGCAAATATGTTACAGTACTTCAACCTCCTCTCCATCAGCTATGGGCCATACAAAATCTTGTTATACAATTATTCGACTTCAGCTGGGATGTATGGCTTCAACCTCTGAAGGCCTTTTTTTATAGTAAATATTAAAAAATGAAACGTGTGTTCTACTATGCCTCAAATGAATCGTCTGGCCATAACTTGTCACGCGTGCTTACTGGAATAGACAAGCTCCATAGAACTTGAAACAGTAAACTTATGTTTTTCATTTCTCGGCAAATTTCTTGAATGAGGCTCCACAGATATGACAATTATTTTATAAAGTATGGGCCACCAATTCTTAAAATCAATGGACCTCTTCACTTTCAACCATTTTCACATTAAATTTATAAGGCTGAACCATTGAATGCAAAATCAGCTCCATATACTGTTTTCGAGTATAGATATAATTTGTTGTTTTCCTGATTGTCCATTTGATCACACTAAATTGGTGATCACACTGCAGATATGAATGGTCTCTTATTGGGAAATAATTGTGTACAATATCAAAGCGGCCAGTGTCGACTAGAGCCAGCAATATTCTGACCACAATATGGTTCTTGCTCTGCCCTGCCGCCCCATCAGAAAAAATGTGAAGTTGCCTTGCCCGTCCATCTAGTTCACTAGTAATGTAATCATACAAGAAGGAACATATCTCATTTGGCCCTTTTTTGGCTAAACCTTCATGATACAGATAAAGTTTTGCCTTATTTGTTGCCATGTCGCATATGTTGAAAACATTAAGGGTGAGCTGGCGAAGGTAGAATACGTCTTGAACTGGGATTTTAGGCAGCTGGAGGTTTTGCATGAAATGCATACAAATTCCTACTACTGTATTGTCCTCTATACATATTAGCCTTACATTTTTCATGTAGCTATAGAATATTTTAGCTCTCAATTTAGCTCTCCACAGCTCTGCCGCATACATTCGTTTAGCAGCATCGTTCAGTAAAGGACTTTAGATTTTCATCGAAAACTCTTCGCTTTTGCAGCAAGAGTCTATCTGCGGCCTTCCAAAACGTCAAATCAAAGGTCTCGTTGAAAATTTTTTAGATCGTACTTATAGTCAACGCTTAGGTGTGGATGTTTTTCCTTAAAAAGGCTCCACGAGAGTTTCACGTTCAAATTCGAGCTAAGATACTGGTACATTCTGGGAGTATAGTGAGTCTCTTTTTAAGGGAATGATGCGATATGAACAATAATACATTTTACAAGAGATTCTCGCTTCGTATTTCCAGGGGTGTTTTTTCCCCTTTTATTTTCTGGCCATTTACCTGCTACAAGGGTCCTGAACAGTCTCTTAACTCGATATGAGGTAATACCACGCATAGAAAGAAAAGCATTTTTACATACCCCCCCCNCTTACATTAAATCAAGCTCTAAACGTATGCATCTTGTTCGTTTGTTGTGTTCTAATCAGTGAATTGGACATAGATACCTTGGCAATCCATTTCAGTTAATTATTTGGTATGTATTTCCATCGGCATCTGAAAGAACAATACGGAACTGTTAGTATGTAACGTGTAGAAAGTTTAGGCTTTATAGTATGCTGAAAGATACAATAGCTACTACAAAACACGGTTGTGCACTAGTTAAAATGAGTACCTGGTGCTAGTCTACTTTAAGGAGAGATAGACTAAAAGCAATGTAGGTTGGGTTGCCGGTTACCTGCAATGAAATCCATGATCCTTTGATTTAACTGTATTTCCTTTCGAATTTATATACTTGTCATTCTTCACTCGTGCCTTTTTTTTTTNCCATGATCCTTTGATTTAACTGTATTTCCTTTCGAATTTATATACTTGTCATTCTTCACTCGTGCCTTTTTTTTTTATCTTTTCACACTGGTATTCTACATGTTTAATATCTTTTTTTACGTTTAAAACTACAGAAGCTTCGTCTTCATTCATGCTGAATATATAGAGAAAATTGACACGAACAATAGCAAGATACATGTAAACAGCCAGCAGCTTGTTCAGTTTTGCCAACATAAGGATGAAGTCATTTGCGANGGAACAATAGCAAGATACATGTAAACAGCCAGCAGCTTGTTCAGTTTTGCCAACATAAGGATGAAGTCATTTGCGAAATACCACATGGCCTGGACATGTGGGGTTTCTCAAATGAACCTTTATTTCTACTCACGTTTTCTATGCGGTAAGGTGCGGACATGTGGTGTTTTAATGTGTATGCTGCGTAACTGACAACCAAGAAACAAATCATGTGAAAAAGTCGATTTCGGCAAAAAAAATGGACACGTGGGCTTTCTCAAATGACCATTTCAATTAAGTATAGGATATTCACTGTAAAGTGAGCACTTTTGGAAGCCCTCCCATTTGGAATAATAGTGAATAAATATATTTTATTGAAGCCTTATACGTTATCTTTCGAGTCTGGTGAATTATATACACTGTGTTTATTACGTATATTGCAATATTTATTTTAAAATGTGGTGGAATGGTAAAAAATGGCTAATAGGAAAAAAGTAGCTAGGGCCTCAAAAGTGCTCACTTTACCATGAACAGCCTATATCAAGTAGGTATAGGTTAGTTTCAAGTGTGTCGTTGGACTTCCGCTCATCCGACACGCTCTGTGGGACTCAGAACCAATAGTAAATATTCCTCACACTGGTGGCTTCACTCCGTGTGGCCGGGTGTAACAGGAGATGAGTTCTGTCTGTGGCGGCAGCCAATGAACACGTGACCTCTGCACCAGTGTGTAGAGGACTGTGGAGTCTATCTTGGTGACGGCTTATAACACAATTGTGGTGTCCCTACTTGTACGTGTAACATATGCATAAGTTATTTATGTCAGTATCGAAAGAAGTTGTACAAAAAATTAAGTGAATAGCTTAAAAAACATTTAAATAATATGAACAAATTTGTATAACATACTAACATTACAAACACAACTACTTCGTAAACGTTTTCTATGATACATCAATTACAAATAACAAGTAAACGAAATAAACATGATCACTTATTAAATGTGAATCACCATTCTTGCTACGAATTGGCTNATTACAAATAACAAGTAAACGAAATAAACATGATCACTTATTAAATGTGAATCACCATTCTTGCTACGAATTGGCTGCTGCCAGTATTGTCAGAAAAATACGATTTATGTCGCGCATAAAAGAAGAATGCAAATATTACGTGACACTATAAAATATTTTCTTAGAACTTACGTCTTATTTCAATGTTAAATCAATTTATTTTTTGACATACTTANATTACAAATAACAAGTAAACGAAATAAACATGATCACTTATTAAATGTGAATCACCATTCTTGCTACGAATTGGCTACTGCCAGTATTGTCAGAAAAATACGATTTATGTTGCGCATAAAAGAAGAATGCAAATATTATGTGACACTATAAAATATTTTCTTAGAACTTACGTCTTATTTCAATGTTAAATCAATTTATTTTTTGACATACTTANCGTGACACTATAAAATATTTTCTTAGAACTTACGTCTTATTTCAATGTTAAATCAATTTATTTTTTGACATACTTAGAATATATTTCATTCTGAATGCTGTAGAAAAAATATTTTACAAAAAAAAAACCCTTCATCAAGCAAGACTATTAGAATGGTTGCCTTGATTGCATGTACTACGAAATTAGTAATAATGTTCAAAAATATTTTCAATAATTGATTACATGAACGTCTGTTTCAGCCACGAATGTTATCACTTTTATAACTGAAATGGATGCGCATGAAATCTATTATTAATAAATGTACTTGTAAACGTTATTAATAATGTTTCATTATAAACAGAGTAGTTATTGTAATGGTTTTACATGATGAAAAAAAAAGGTGGGGTTGGAAAATGTACTTTCTAAAGCATTCATAACAAAAATACGCTTAAATTTTAATTAAAAATAGACTCGTATTATTTTATTTTTAGAAATAATTTTGAGTAAGTAAATTATTGCAAAATATTTTACACTTGTCATAAAACATATCCATACTTTTTTCACATGCAACATAAATCGTAATTTTCTGACAATTTTGGTAATTTGTGTCTACTTCACAGTGAACTTATCCTGTTGTTGCAATCCGGTGCAATACTGCGTTATAAGTCACTTTATTTCTACCTCAAATAAATTTGTAAAGTCGGGTGTGCTATGGTTTACATAGGAGACAACATTAATAAATTATTGACCCACGAAGTAAGTCATAGTTTAGACATCTGTATGTTACTGTAGGCGTGTTTAAAGGCAAACAAGTTAACTTAGTTGTTTCCTTCTGTGATCATTGCTATAGTTAAGCTTTGTATCCCGACTTACTCGTAAGACATCTTAGTTTCAAACATGATGGGTGGCTCTATGTCTGTATTCCCTGCAGTTGGCATCCCTGCCCGGGATAGATAAGCAAATTAACATTAAGATGCGTTCAGGTAATTACAACCGGAAGTAATAATTGCCGCGCTGTCTCTGCTTCAATTTCCCTTTTGATCAGGAGATCAAGACTAGTCTCTTCATGTTACTAGAATATTAATGCGATTTTTAATAGATGCGCATTTCAAAGCAGTTTTATAATATTACTACTCTAAAAGAAAAAGTATGTATTTCTTTGGGCATGTTTTACTATCGCTTAAGCCAGTCTTTTTTTTTCTTTTGGTGCCTAGTTCATTCATNGTATGTATTTCTTTGGGCATGTTTTACTATCGCTTAAGCCAGTCTTTTTTTTTCTTTTGGTGCCTAGTTCATTCATGTACTAAAGTGTTGCAATCTTATAATATTTTGTTGTGTGCTGCACTTGTGTCGAGCGTGGTTCACGCAACCAATGAATAACGTTTTAGATGCTCGGTATTGTAAGCATTGACCATTCATAAACGATATGTAGGGATAGGAAAATTTCGCTAATTCATTTCAGGACAGGATAGATGTCGAGCATGTGTACTCCGAAGTTGCATCTGCAGTTGGATCACAGTTTATTAATAGGGCCACGTGTTTTTTTCGTGAAAAGCTTCCACGATTAGTTGTACTACAAAATACGTTAGTTCAGAACCAATAACGCGGTTGGATGGTTTTAACCAGCACGAGTCTTAAGTGTCTGACAGCCAAATCACGGACGTTCAGTGTCAGCGTAATTTAATTCTGATTGGTCCAGTCGAGCAGGAAATGTCTTCTCACACAGACACGCAGCCAATAGCCGAAGGAAATTGGCAAGCTTGCACGTAAGAAGTTGAAGTCTAGCTTGAACAGAAATCTTTTTGCGAAAAAAACTAGCGAATCTAATACTCTCAGGCTTGGAGAAACACCAACTACTCTCCAGGGCAGCAGCCAATGAACACACAGCTGAGGGTCGTGTGTACACAGGACTGTGCGTGAAGTCTAGCCTACAGGTCATCGAACTCGCGAAATTTTCCTGTCCGTAACGACAGGTGCAGAACCTTCTGACAAATCAGATTACTCACGAGGAAGACGCTCGAAATACTGGGCACTGATTCCTCGCTCTGTACAGCACCGGCCGTAAATCTCCTTCACGTGCGACATGTCCTCGATCATTTAAAGCATTTCGTAACTGTAGATATACTGTAACCCGGGATATGAGTAGAGATGATGGTTAATCGCGGGAAAAGTTGACTGTGTGCTAGGATTCAACGTACTGTGCACATGTCCAACAGTTTTCTTTCCTTATTGGCTGTCATGCATGTATGGAGCATTTACTCCATTTCACTGGACCAATGAGGATTCTGATACTATTAAGGAGAACGTTCGTGATTGGTCTGCAAACAACTTAGCCGAGTCAAAACCTTGTTCATCCAACCATGAAAGAATAAACTTGTTAGAGTGTTGTAGAAAATACGTTGACTCAAAAATGTTTCGCGATTTTCTATCATCTCTAGTTATGTGTAGAGTCAGTAATTTTTAGTGAAAAAATTCTGAGCACATAACTTATTTCAATATTCTAAGCACAAACAGAAATTTTTATTTTGCCATTGGTCGCCCTTTGTATGAAAACCCGTTTCTAATTTTAACTGGGCCAATTAGAATTCAACAACTTTGGCAAAGAACCAAATAGATTCGCGTGCTAAAAGTAGCATGTTAATGAAGCCAATCGAGACAACCATAGAGTGTTTTGAAATGTAACTTGTCTCGAAATATTTTCGCGAAATTTCACTGCCCTTTGTAATGAGTTGTTTGTGGATGGTTAAGTATGCTTACTAATGGCTACAGTAACCGTAAAGCAACAGAAAAAATTTTAAGTGTCCATCATGGTGGAGTGAGAGGCATCATGTACTCAGATTTTTCGTGAGGAAATCACTGCGTCTAGGTAATGTGCATAGAAACCCGGAAATTTCGCGGATTCATTCGGCAACAAGCTAGACTCCACAATCCTTTGTGCATTGGAGCATCAGAATTCACTGGCTGTTGCTTCAATTAAACCCCAGACCAGGTTACACGGGATTCGGTTCTTATTTTCCTTGCAGGTTCGTTATTGGCTGAAAGTCGTTCGGGGTGTGTCCAACAAATCATAGTCAAATGTAAGCACAAACACACGTGTACACGTGACTTCAAATTAACTTGTCCTAAGATGAATTCGCGAAATTTCCGGGTATCTAGTAATGTGCCATATCTGCGGCTTGTCGTCCTGAAAAGCTACGTTGGTTTTCCGTGATGGAAAAACAGGCGAGGCCATGACATTGTTGTTCGATAGAGATACAACCAAAATTAAGGGTCACAACAATTTCGTATTCAACAACGTTACACTTTAGTAATAAAAACCGTGTTTATGAGTAATTTAAGAATATGATTTATTTCACTAAAACAAAAAACAAATTATATTTTAAAAACCTAAAATATTTACATAATTCGTAAAACTTACTTTTTCTGAAATTTAAAATAATAATCAATCGATGTTATTTTTTTAGATTAGATTAAAAGTACGAGGAATGGGTAACTGATAGTTTATATCAATACATTCTTATAAAATTGGGCTAGTCATATTTTGTTCAGTGACTTTTTTTCTGCATTAACAGATGGCGTTTAGCACATCTGATTACTATCTGTATCTTTAACAGTCTAGTATAGGTATGGGTATTGAAATTGAGTTGTGTGGTCACATTTTTTTTCTAGGTGTAAAAATAATTTGCTTTAAATTCTGCATAGAACAATCATAAAACATTTTTCGGACAGGTTCCCAGTGAGAATTCGGCGCGGCAGGCGGAACAGGCATTAGCGGGGAAAACTACTGGAACGGAAAATAACACTGCGTAGACTTTAGTTCGAGAGAAGAGGTGTAGGTGCGGCTCGTAGTTCACGCGCATGCCGAAAACAACGCCAGGCAATCGCCGTGTCGCGGTGCGCGCACGTAGCGACCACAGAACAGGCAAGCGTGCAGACGCGAAACGGGAGTGGGCGGTCCGTTTCATGCAGGTTTCTACGGTTTCACCACGGAGTTCTTGAGGAGGCATACGTCGAATAGCTGCACGCGCCAGCGAAATGGCGTCGCTGGCCGGCAACGTGTCGGAACGCCGTTCGCCAATCAGCGCCGTGGTAACATACTCGCTGGCCAGAAGCCCATCCAGTAGGGGACCTTTCGGAGCGTTCTGTGGCCAATCGGACAGAGAGCTCGGCCCCAGAGCCTCGCNGTATGTATTTCTTTGGGCATGTTTTACTATCGCTTAAGCCAGTCTTTTTTTTTCTTTTGGTGCCTAGTTCATTCATATACTAAAGTGTTGCAATCTTATAATATTTTGTTGTGTGCTGCACTTGTGTCGAGCGTGGTTCACGCAACCAATGAATAACGTGTTAGGCGCTCGGTATTGTTAGCATTGACCATTCATAAACGATAGGTAGGGATAGGAAAATTTCGCTAATTCATTTCAGGACAGGATAGATGTCGAATATGTGTACTCCGAAGTCGCGTTTGCAGTTGGAGCGCAGTTTATTAATAGGGCCACCTGTTTTTTTCGTGAAAAGCTTCCACAACTAGTTGTACTACAAAATACGTTAGTTCAGAACCAATAATGCGGTTGGATGGTTTTAACCAGCACGAGTCTTAAGTGTCTGCCAGCCAAATCACGGACGTTCAGTGTCAGCGTAATTTAATTCTGATTGGTCCAGTCGAGCAGGAAATGTCTTCTCACACAGACACGCAGCCAATAGCCGAAGGAAATTGGCAAGCTTGCACGTAAGAAGTTGAAGTCTAGCTTGAACAGAAATCTTTTTGCGAAAAAAACTAGCGAATCTAATACTCTCAGGCTTGGAGAAACACCAACTACTCTCCAGGGCAGCAGCCAATGAACACACAGCTGAGGGTCGTGTGTACACAGGACTGTGCGTGGAGTCTAGCCTACAGGTCATCGAACTCGCGAAATTTTCCTGTCCGTAACGACAGGTGCAGAACCTTCTGACAAATCAGATTACTCACGAGGAAGATGCTCGAAATACTGGGCACTGATTCCTCGCTCTGTACAGCACCGGCCGTAAATCTCCTTCACGTGCGACATGTCCTCGATCGTTCAAAACATTTCAACTGTAGATATACTGTAACCCGGGATATGAGTAGAGATGATGGTTAATCGCAGGAAAATTTGACTGTATGCTAGGATTCAACGTACTGTACACATGTCCGACAGTTTTCTTTCCTTATTGGCTGTCATGCATGTATGAAGCATCTACTTCATTTCACTGGGCCAATGAGGATTCTGATACTATTAGGGAGAACGTTCGTTATTGGTCTGCAAACAACTTAGCCGAGTCAAAACCTTGTTCATCCAACCATGAAAGAATAAACTGGTTAGAGTGTTGTAGAAAACACGTTGACTGAAAAATGTTTCGCTCTTTTTTATCATGTCTAGTTATGAGTAGAGTCAGTGATTTTTCGATAAAAAATTCTGAGCACATGACAGATTTCAATATTCTAAGCACAGACAGAAATTTTAATTTTACCATTGGTCGCCCTCTGTATGAGAAGTCGTTTCTAATTTTAACCGGGCCAGTTATAATTCAACAACTTTGGCAATGAATCAAATTGATTCGCGTGCTAATATTAGCATGTTAATGTAGCCAATCGAGAAAGGTAAACAACCATAGAGTGTTTTGAAATGTAACTTGTCTCGAAATATTTTCGCGAAATTACACTGCCCCTAGTTATGAGTTGTTCGTGGATGGTTAAGTATGCTTACTAATGGCTACAGCAACCGAAAAGCAACAGAAAACGTTTAAATGTCCATCATGGTGGAGTGAGAGGCGTCCTGTACTCAGATTTTTCGTGAGAAAATCACTGCGTCTAGGTAATGTGCATAGAAACCCGGAAATTTTGCGGATTCATTCGGCAACAAGATAGACTCCACAATCCTTTGTGCATTCGAGCATCAGTTAGTAGTTCATTGGCTGTTGCTGCAGTTTAATTCCAGAGTAAGTAGCACGGTATTCGGTTCTTATTTTCCTTGCAGGTTCGTTATTGGTTGAAATTCCTTCGGGGCGTGTCTAACAAATTATAGTACAATGTAAGCACAAACACACGTGTACACGTGACTGCAGTTTAACTTGTCCTAAGATGAATTCGCGAAATTTTCGGGTATCTAGTAATGTGCCATATCTGCGGCTTGTCGTCCTGAAAAGCTACGTTCGTTTTCCGTGATGGAAAAACAGGCGAGGCCATGACATTGTTGTTCGGTAAAAATACAACCGAAATTAAGGGTCACGAAAATTTCGTATACAACAACGTTACGCTTCAGTAATAAAAACCGTGTTTATGAGTAATTTAAGAATATGATTTATTTTACTAAAACAAAAAATAAATTATATTTTAAAAACCTAAAATACTCACATAATTCGTAAAACTTACTTTTCCTGAAATTAAAAAAAATAATCAATCGATGTTATTATTTAGATAACATTAAAAGTACGAGGTATGGGTAACTGATAGTTAGAGGCAGTGATATTTCGCGAAAAGATTTCGAAACAAGATACAGTCCAAGGCACTGTAGGGTCGTCCAGCTTCTTTGATTGCCAAAAAAATGTTCTGGCCCGTGTTAAACGATTGCGCACGAATCACGAAGGTTCAGTGTCGGAGTTACTTAGTCCTGAGTGGCTTGGTCAAAGACGGACACGGCGCCAGCAGCCAATGGAGGTATAACAACAGCTGAGGTGTGTATATAGTATTGAAGTCTACTGTGTGCTCCAATTTTTACGTGAAAAGTCACTGGCGCTACTGATAGTTTATATCAATATATTCTTATAAAATTGGGCTAGTTATATTTTGTTCAGTGGCTTTTTTTCTGCATTAACAGATGGCGTTTAGCACATCTAATTGCTATCTATGTCTTTTACAGTCTAGTATAGGTTTGGGTATTGAAATTGAGTTGTGTGGTCACATTTTTTCGAGGTGTAAAAATAATTCGCTTTAAATTCTGCATAGAACAGTCATAAAACATTTTTCGGACAGGTTCCCAGTGAGAATTCGGCGCGGCAGGCGGAACAGGCATTAGCGGGGAAAACTACTGGAACGGAAAATAACACTGCGTAGACTTTAGTTCGAGAGAAGAGGTGTAGGTGCGGCTCGTAGTTCACGCGCATGCCGAAAACAACGCCAGGCAATCGCCGTGTCGCGGTGCGCGCACGTAGCGACCACAGAACAGGCAAGCGTGCAGACGCGAAACGGGAGTGGGCGGTCCGTTTCATGTAGGTTTCTACGGTTTCACCACGGAGTTCTTGAGGAGGCATACGTCGAATAGCTGCACGCGCCAGCGAAATGGCGTCGCTGGCCGGCAACGTGTCGGAACGCCGTTCGCCAATCAGCGCCATGGTAACATACTCGCTGGCCGGAAGCCCATCCAGTAGGGGACCTTTCGGAGCGTTCTGTGGCCAATCGGACAGAGAGCTCGGCCCCAGAGCCTCGCCCAGCCAATCAGAGAATGGGTACTTCCACGCTATTTCGTCTTTGTGCACTTATTTACTCTGTGCTGACACTTTGTAATGGATAAAGACGTAGCTAGAGAACCGGAAATTTCGCGGATTCGTCTGAGGACAAGGGAAACCGCACTGTAAATAATTTTCTGGTAAACTTCCTAAAGTGTAATGGAATTTTTTAACATAAACGCTGTACGGAAATAATACCACAAATCAAGCTGCAAATAAAGAAATGTTTAGCGTCTCTGCTTTACAAAGTTGGGAACTTCCCTGCCAATTTGACTGTTTCCTGAGCAAATGTAGGAACGCAACAATGAATGCACTGGGGAAAAAATTACAATTCCCGCTTTCTCACTAAGCGTATACACACTGGTATGGCAAATTTCCGAATAATTTCTTAAAGGGTGCATTCACGTGTACATATGTGTTTGTGCGTCCATTGGTCCATAGTTTGTCAGATACACCCGAATGGCTTTCAACCAATTACGAACCTCCAAGGAAAATAAGAACCGAATCCCATGCCACCTGGTATGGGGTTAAACTGGAGCAACAGCCAGTGAACTACTAACTGATGCTCGGATGCACAAAGGATTGTGGAGTCTAGAGTGTTGCCGAATGAATACGCGAAATTTCCGGGTCTTTATCCATATATAGCTTCAAGGTGAGGGAGACAGATTTTTGTCTTGTGCGCGTGTCGTCTACATTGTCCTGCCTGTCGCCGATACAAATGTCCAAGTCACATGATCAACACTGGCGAACGTGCTTGTTTTCATCTGGATTTTCAACAGATCCCTGCTTTTATATGAATAAACGGTACCTGCAATTTGGTCGCAAAATCGTTTGGCAGAATTTTCAGTCAAACGCCTGTTCGGCCATATGCTNTTTCGGAGCGTTCTGTGGCCAATCGGACAGAGAGCTCGGCCCCAGAGCCTCGCCCAGCCAATCAGAGAATGGGTACGCCCACATCAAAGGAACCGCCACGCTATTTCGTCTTTGTGTACTTATTTACTCTGTGCTGTCACTTTGTAATGGATAAAGACGTAGCTAGAGAACCGGAAATTTCGCGGATTCGTCTGAGGACAAGGGAAACCGCACNCACTTTGTAATGGATAAAGACGTAGCTAGAGAACCGGAAATTTCGCGGATTCGTCTGAGGACAAGGGAAACCGCACTGTAAATAATTTTCTGGTAAACTTCCTAAAGTGTAATGGAATTTTTTAACATAAACGCTGTACGGAAATAATACCANTGTAAATAATTTTCTGGTAAACTTCCTAAAGTGTAATGGAATTTTTTAACATAAACGCTGTACGGAAATAATACCAAAAATGAAGCTGCAAATAAAGAAATGTTTAGCGTCTCTGCTTTACGAAGTTGGGAACTTCCCTGCCAATTTGACTGTTTCCTGAGCAAATGTAGGAACGCTACAATGAATGCATTGGGGAAAAAATTACAATTCCCGCTTTCTCACTAAGCGTATACACACTGGTATGGCAAATTTCCGAATAATTTCTTAAAGGGTGCATTCACGTGTACATATGTGTTTGTGCGTCCATTG
The DNA here is from genome assembly GCA_002778355.1 of Clitarchus hookeri. Classification (NCBI taxonomy): domain Eukaryota; kingdom Metazoa; phylum Arthropoda; class Insecta; order Phasmatodea; family Phasmatidae; genus Clitarchus; species Clitarchus hookeri. The sequence continues at coordinate 277,804 of NQII01002442.1, read as the reverse complement.
GTCCATAGTTTGTCAGATACACCCGAATGGCTTTCAACCAATTACGAACCTCCAAGGAAAATAAGAACCGAATCCCATGCCACCTGGTATGGGGTTAAACTGGAGCAACAGCCAGTGAACTACTAACTGATGCTCGGATGCACAAAGGATTGTGGAGTCTAGAGTGTTGCCGAATGAATACGCGAAATTTCCGGGTCTTTATCCATATATAGCTTCAAGGTGAGGGAGACAGATTTTTGTCTTGTGCGCGTGTCGTCTACATTGTCCTGCCTGTCGCCGATACAAATGTCCAAGTCACATGATCAACACTGACGAACGTGCTTGTTTTCATCTGGATTTTCAACAGATCCCCAACTTTTATATGCATAAACGGTACCTGCAATTTGGTCGCAAAATCGTTTGGCAGAATTTTCAGTCAAACGCCTGTTCGGCCATATGCTTGTCTGTGTTTTAAGAGAGAAATTTTCGGCCAAATGCCGCGCCCCCTACTCTCAACTCTGTGCTCGCGTGTTGTGGATCCAATTCTCCTTCACTTCTTTACTTATCGGGAGCCCAATTCTCCTCTTCACTTCGCTACTTATCGGGAGCCCAATTCTCCTTCGCTTGTCTACTTACCGGGAACCCAATTCTCCTTCTCTTCTCTACTTATCGGGAGCCAACTCTCCTTCGCTTCTCTACTTATCGGGAGCCCAATTCTCCTTCTCTTCTCTACTTATCGGGAGCCCAACTCTCCTTCGCTTCTCTACTTATCGGGAGCCCAATTCTCCTTCACTTCTCTACTTATCAGGAGCCCAACTGAGTGAGCATCGCTAGCAGGGCGTCGCGTATTTGGCGATATCTGATAGACAAGCAAGCACTATACTCTACTCGCACTGTCTTCACACTTTCTGAATCAAACCTGAGCAATATCAGCCTATGTCTAACGTGTTTGGTTGTTTCCTAAATATGCTGTATATCTAGAGACCTGAAGAATTCGCGGATTCATTTTGGGACAAGCTAGGATTCAAAACACGTGCGTTTACATAACTTTAGCCATTGGTCCACGCGGTGTTTGACACCTCCTGGAGAACGGTGTCCAATTGTCGCCTACCACTGTGACAGCAGACAACCAATGCGCAGATGATATCAGCATATTTATTTATAAGACTGTAGAGTCTAGCCTGCATGTCATTGAACTCGCGAATTTTTCAGGTCTCTATGTATATCACTTACATTCTATACTTCTGTTACCATAAACGTTTCTTATTTTCGGTTAAATTGTACGTTTATATTATCTATAAATTATTTTTCATTTGTAATTAATATGATTAAAAACAGGGAGAAAATAGCGGTGCTGGTGATGCCTAGTAATAAATAGTCCTAGTGCAAAATATTATTAAATTAAGGGTGTTTGACATCAAAAAGTTAATAATTTTATATTTGTACCAAACATTGTTCAATTTGTACGCATTGTATGTAATGCCATTTTTCTCGGAAATAAATATGCTTGATATATATTTTTTAAATAATTTGTTGTCAAATTCACAGTTTGTCTGTTTTGCTGCAGCCATAGTAACAAATACTTACTACTCTGTACAAATGCTGCGGGCTACCGCGTGGCGTAATCACCTAATAACAAACCGTATATATGAAAAAAAAAATTAACTATAATTTTTTTTGCATATATTTAACATTTTTTTAAAAAGCATTAACTTTTATTTGGTGATTACATACATATGTGTCAAGTGGTAGCATACGGCATTAGTATACGTTGTAAATTTTTTAATTTTTACAACTTAGTATTTATTCTTGTGGCTGCAGCAAAACAGAAATAATTTGGATCTGACATTAAATTATTCAAAAAATACAAAGTGTAGAATTTTTTATTCAAGGAAAATATTATTACTTGAGATGATGCTTTATCGCGGGAAAAGTTGACTATGCTAGGATTCAACGTACTGTACACACGTCCGACAGTTTTCTTTCCTTATCGGCTGTCATGCATGTATGAAGCTACTACCCGATTTCACTGGGCCAATGAGAATTCTGATACTATAAGGCAGAACGTTCATGATTGGTCTGCAAACACCTTAGCCGATTCAAAACCTTGTTCACCCAATCATGAACGAATAAACTAGTTAGAGTGTTATAGAAGATATGTTGACTAAAAATTTTTTTCGCGATTTTCCATCATTTCTTATCATGACATAAAATGCGTACAAGCTGAATAATGTTTGGTACAGATATAAATTTATAGATCTTTTGGTATCTAACGCCCTTAATCCGGTGCGCTGTCCCTTTGGCATATTTCAACCAGACTTGAGTTACGTCTTCGTGAAACGGAGAAATATCCTGGCAGTAGAACCTGTGTAGGGGGTTCCAGGACAACCTCCACCGCGGCGTCAATCGGCCCTCGACGAGCGAGGAAGCGAAGTGAGACTCGCGCCGTTTGTGCCGGCGAGTAGAAGCGTTTCTGGCGGCAAGGTCGGGCGACGCGTGCCGCCAGAGGCCACACTGTTTGCGAACACACAAACACGCGCCTGTAGTTGTGTGTGTGTGTGTGTCTGCGCCCCGCGTCGCAGCAGGTGCCCGCCCGTGTTGCATGCTCGCGCAGCCGCGCGGTGTACGCGACAACGCCCGCGGCAAAGTTTTGTTCAGCGCGCAGGTCGCCCCTCCCGAACATTCGCAGCAGCCGCAGAGCACCTACCAGTACAGAGGGTGGGTCAATGAGGATGTTGCCTTGAGGCACGAGGTTCCTCTGTTACCAACCCTGGTTAGGTTACTTCTACTACAGGTTGGGAAGGTCGATCTTAAACCTTCCAGTCACAGTGTCCTGTATATGAGAAGTTGCATATGAAGTGGCTTTAATGGCCTGCACTGTCGTCCAATGAGAGAGGTTCCCTACGTGTGGGAAACCTCATTCGCTGTTGAAACAATATTCGATAGCCTTATAAACCGCTGCTGCCAGTAAGATAAAGCACAAACCGATTTTTATTGGTTCTGATGTATGACGAAACGTCGTATCGATATCAGTACAGTTCCGAACTAAAAATTAGTTTAATGCAACGCTTAAAATTATAGATTAATCTGTTACTGTGAAAGGGTTAAAATTTTGGCAACCAAAAATTTCTCTTCTCCGCTAGGTAATAGCTAGTGTCGCCAATGTACCATATTGTCTCTATTTTCTACGTTAAAAAACAGGATAATTGTAATAATCACAAGTAAAATATAAAATAAATTCTCTTAAATTATTCACGTAGCTTAAACTTTTAACTAACAGTTACCTTTTGGAACACTACGCACCTCGCGGCGGAAATATTCCCATTCCAAACTCTCTCTCATAATAAATTACGCTGTGTTCCTAACCTGAGTAGAATAAATCTAAACCCTGGTAAGACACGCGTGTTTGTGACGTTTAAAAGGCAACTTAAGGTTGGTATAATTTTAAGGCGTTCCCGAATTAGACCGGTGCTCAGCGAGGGTGCAGTGCGCGCTATGTAAAAATGTTTTTGTATTTGTACTACGGATATTTTGGAAACTAGTTGCCAAATAGATTTTTGTAACACTACAAATATAGTAGAGCAAGTGAATGAAGAGATTTGGGTGGCTCTTAACATCGATGTCTTCAGAACATATGAGGGTGGAGCGAGGTGAGTGTGGAGCAGCGCCGGAATGCAAGGGCGGGGGAAACGAGACATACCCGAGAAAACCCGTCGACCAGCGGCATCGTGCGACACTAATCCCACATCAGAAAATCCGGGGGCTGCCCTGCCGGGAATCAAACCTATTTCGCCTTGGTGGGAGGCGAGTAATCTAACCACTAGACCACCTCGGCCCCCCGAATTAGAGTCAATTTCACAAAATATTAGGGTAGAATGTGTAAAACTAATGTTGAATTTTTTTTAAGTAAATGTTGTAGATTTCAAGTTGATTATAAACACTGAAATACATATAAAATTATGTATTTTTATAAAAAATAATATGCTATAAATATCACAATATTTCAGCGGCGGAGTTACAAGAAAACCGCTGTCAACTAGTTTTCAAAGAATTGTTTGTTACAAACACAAAATTTTTTTACTGAGCGAATTACCAAAACATAAAATCAAGAACAGCATTTGAACTACTATTACATTTTAGTGGCGTTAGATTTATTGACAAGTCATTTGAAATCTAATAACTATCTTAAACAGCAATACTTGACACAAAACCAAATATTTTCTAGCAGGAGCTTTTAAAAAGATGAATTTCGGTAGAAGTTGAGGTTTTTAAAATTGTTTTCATAACATTGTACACAATAAATTTGTATAAATTTTAAAAACTATTATTTTAGCACAGTAGGTACTGATTTTGAGGTTTCGATACGATATTATTAGAAAAACCTTTAACAATTTTATATTCGAAAGGTATACATAGTGTCACCTATTGTTGTATGTGGTTTTTTTGTTAATTCAAATATGTATTCAATAAAATGGACCCCATCGAACTATATTAAGTAGTTAAAATTCTGTTATTGATTTTAAATATTACAAATCCATGCACAGCGATACCTTTCCATAAACCTTAAAAGCGCTAATTAAGAAAATTTAAAAAAAAAAATTTTACATTTTTTAACTTGCAGGCATTTTACATGAAGCCATTTCCCTCAGATAAGAACACACAACCTACGATTTTGCATAATAACATGTAAAAATGATTATTTTTATGTTTTTCAAACACTTAAATTATGTTTTAAGTTTCGGTTGTTATAGAATTTTTGTAAACTTTATTNGATTATTTTTATGTTTTTCAAACACTTAAATTATGTTTTAAGTTTCGGTTGTTATAGAATTTTTGTAAACTTTATTTTCCTAACCTTCCTATAAATTGAATTATGATAAACCCTTTCAAAGTCATTTATGTGGTTTATTGTACTTGCGTGTTCTTAAAACAGCAAAATTTGTGCTATTGGCGCTGGTATATGCAAAAACTGTGGAACCAAATTGCTTTCTCTTTTCAGTAAATGACGCAGTGTAAGGTCTACGAGGTAAACTTTTTTTTTTTTTTTTTGGCCTTCCGGCGCCCTTAGAGAAAAACAGAAGCAAAACTACCCTATGTATAGTGAACTTACGATTGAATTTCCATAAATATGGCGGCACTACATTCGTCAATAGGTGTTCATAGAAACGAACATTCTTAACGGCAGTCCAAACATTACGAAATATTTCACAGACAGGATTACCCGACAACACACAAAAGCCGTTTGCAGAATTTCGCAATGACAGTAAATGACTGAGTGCGTCTACATCGTACAAACCGCTACTGCATTTTAGTTTCTGTATTATTACATATTATTAACGAACCGGGAATTTCACGGATTCATCTGGCAACAAGCTAGACTCCACAATCCTGTGTGTACTCGAGCCTCAGTTAGTTGTTCACTGGCTGATGTTCCAATTTTACCCCAGACCAGGTGACACGGGATTCGGTGCTAGTTTCTTGATACTGAAATTATTCCATTTCCTTTCAGTTTTTTTTTTTNCAGACCAGGTGACACGGGATTCGGTGCTAGTTTCTTGATACTGAAATTATTCCATTTCCTTTCAGTTTTTTTTTTTTAATTCTTTTAAATGTAAGTATTAGCAAATTTGGAAAATATTTACTTTTCTAGTAATTTTAACAGTGTTGCGTTATCGACGCATAAATNATGTAAGTATTAGCAAATTTGGAAAATATTTACTTTTCTAGTAATTTTAACAGTGTTGCGTTATCGACGCATAAATAAAGTGGTCAGGAAAATTACAATGTTAAATTTACATATAGTGGAAGGATACAATGCAATCCGAGAAGTAGATTGTAAGCAGGTCATTCGAGAAAGTGCTCAGTTTACCGTGAACGGCCTATAACTACTGCCCTGAGTGTTTCGCGGATTCATTCTGTGGCGAGGTAGACGTCGAGCACGTGGTCTTTTCCCCTTCCATTGTGACTGGATGACAGTTGTGTAGACACGCTCCTTTTAACTGTTAGCGAGTAGTTAGTAGGAAGCAGTAGTGTGAGTTAGCATTGAACAGTCCTGCACGAAGACATCACTTAGATCGCAGCAACCAATAAGCAAACCACAGTGTCTCGGGTGTATATAGAGGACTGTGAAGCCTAGCCTGCTGCCACAACCATCCGCGAAATACTCGGGGACTCTGCATATAACACTTTTAACTAGAGGCAGTGATTTTTCACGAAAAAATTTCGGGACAATGTATACTTCAAAACACTAAAGTAACNAACACTTTTAACTAGAGGCAGTGATTTTTCACGAAAAAATTTCGGGACAATGTATACTTCAAAACACTAAAGTAACTTTTACCTTCCTTGATTGGGTATATTATGACTTTAATTTGCCATATATATATATATACATATATACACTTGGTAGAAGCCATGTGGCTTGTATATTATGTGATCACCATAAGGTTTGATTATGCTCATGTGAGCAACTTTATATCACGTAGGGGCACAATTTTTATGTAACTATTTATACAGCCGTTTTGTTATAATTCTAGGCCAAATTGTGTTAATAAAAAAACTCGTTTTAAAAATGAAATTGTACATGTAATATATTTGAAAGTTGTATTTCTAAAATTCCTTACTATATAAAATTAAATTGGGAATCGTTCTTGTTTCACTAGGTGTGTGTAAAAGGATTGCTGTGGCAAATTATCCCAGATTTTCCCCTATGCCTTTAACTTATTCTGGTTTTGGATGGATGAGGAGTTTGAGCAGTTTAAGAGAGAAAATTTGATCAATATTTTCTTAGTAGTTTGCCAGCTGCTTAGTTGTTGGTGATTGCTGGACTCGTGACTGTCGGAGTGTTGGCACTTGCACATATGAGGTGCTGTTGAATATACTCTGAGGTCTCAAGGTTACATTCGTGATTCGTGGCCCGAGACTTCAGACGAGTGACGATTATAATCAGTATATCTCGGAAGTGGATCTGAAATAAAGTAGTTCGGAGTGCAAAAAGTCGTAAAATATTTTCGCGGAAATCAGCACCATTATCTAAGTGCAACATCTGCAAAATTCGCGTTATTTTTGGTACCATGCTAGACTTNAACACTTTTAACTAGAGGCAGTGATTTTTCACGAAAAAATTTCGGGACAATGTATACTTCAAAACACTAAAGTAACCTTTACCTTCCTTGATGGGTATATTATGACTTTAATTTGCCATATATATATACATATATACACTTGGTAGAAGCCATGTGGCTTGTATATTATGTGATCACCATAAGGTTTGATTATGCTCATGTGAGCAACTTTATATCACGTAGGGGGACAATTTTTATGTAACTATTTATACAGCCGTTTTGTTATAATTCTAGGCCAAATTGTGTTAATAAAAAAACTCGTTTTAAAAATGAAATTGTACATGTAATATATTTGAAAGTTGTATTTCTAAAATTCCTTACTATATAAAATTAAATTGGGAATCGTTCTTGTTTCACTAGGTGTGTGTAAAAGGATTGCTGTGGCAAATTATCCCAGATTTTCCCCTATGCCTTTAACTTATTCTGGTTTTGGATGGATGAGGAGTTTGAGCAGTTTAAGAGAGAAAATTTGATCAATATTTTCTTAGTAGTTTGCCAGCTGCTTAGTTGTTGGTGATTGCTGGACTCGTGACTGTCGGAGTGTTGGCACTTGCACACATGAGGTGCTGTTGAATATACCCTGAGGTCTCAAGGTTACATTCGTGATTCGTGGCCCGAGACTTCAGACGAGTGACGATTATAATCAGTATATCTCGGAAGTGGATCTGAAATAAAGTAGTTCGGAGTGCAAAAAGTCGTAAAATATCTTCGCGGAAATCAGCACCATTATCTAAGTGCAACATCTGCAAAATTCGCGTTATTTTTGGTACCATGCTAGACTTNCTTCGCGGAAATCAGCACCATTATCTAAGTGCAACATCTGCAAAATTCGCGTTATTTTTGGTACCATGCTAGACTTTTCTGCCCTGGACCTACTTGAGCGCAATTAATTAGTCGATTGGTTACTCACAACTATTCGGCGTCAATAGTATGTGTGCCCGCTTCACTGACTACAGGCCACTCAACCACTGAGCCTATGCTATTGGCTGAAAGCATCCCTGGGACGTGCCAAGCAGGTTGTCGGCCAGTGAAAGAAGTTAAACGAGCACACAGCGTCTTGAAGTTCGGTCTGCAGCCACAAAATAACGTAAATTTTTCACGTTCCCATCTATAGGCAAGGCCATGCTTGTAACGGAGAGCTTTATGAAGGTGGTGTGCGGTCGCGCACGAAGTGAACTTGTTGGGCGCAGTGTAGCCAGCGCCATTATAAGCCGCCGCTGCGGTGGCGGTGCAGACACGCATGCACAGTAAAAATGCTGCCTAACGAGCTCATGCTAATGACCACCGCGCCGTGCCTCCGCAGCCCAGATTTAGAGGAAATGGAAATTATTAATACTGTTTTGTTTTTGTTCTTCCGGTGGCAGCACTCCCGTCTTCGGCTCGGGCCGACATCTTCTTGCCTTCCTTTTCATTGCCAGAGGAGTCGGGCAAGCAACACGAGAAGTGTGGACGGGAAATGTTGAGTACCGGCCTTACAACTTGGAGGCGATTAGGAAGATGACCGTAGAATCTCATCGACTGATGTCATTTTAATACTGCACCAACGTAGCGCGTATTTTGGCCACAGAGTTCTTAACACATTCAAACCCAGTGAACACAGTTGCTTATATTACGCAAGTGTAGGTAATTTTTGGTATGTACTGCACACTTCGAAGCTCAATGACCCATGATATTACCCGTAGGTAAATGATTCGCAAACCGTCTTACTGGTGTAGGTCATAATTGGTTCATGTAACTGTAGCCAAACAAATAGTGTACAGCTCATTGGCTGGGNACCGTCTTACTGGTGTAGGTCATAATTGGTTCATGTAACTGTAGCCAAACAAATAGTGTACAGCTCATTGGCTGGGGCAACGAAACAAGTGTTATGACGAATTAAGTGTAGCACGCGTCATTAAATTTATTGTTTGCAAAACCTGAAATTGTAAATTAAAGAGGCCTGAAAGGGTTAAGAATACAAAGGTGAAACAGCCGCTTATCTTGCGANAAAAACCTGAAATTGTAAATTAAAGAGGCCTGAAAGGGTTAAGAATACAAAGGTGAAACAGCCGCTTATCTTGCGAATTGCCAATCAGAGCCTGATATCTTTCTTCTCGAGTTCAATGACCTGCAGTCTAGACTCTAGAGTCTTATGCACAAATATGTCAATGTCAACTGTGCATTGGTTGTCTGCGGTCACAGTGGAAGGCGATTATTAGGCCACCGTTCACCAGGAAGTGACAAACTGTGTGTGGAACAATGGCTAAATGGTTAAAGTTATGTAAGCACACGTTTTTTGAATTATAGCATGTTATAAAATGAATCCAGTAATTCTTCATGTCTCTACCTATAGGGAGTGAGTGGAGGAGAGATTTGGGGGGCTTTTAACATCGATTTGAGTTGAGTTGAGAGATTTCAGTGGCACTTAACAACGAGGTCTTGAGAGCCGACGAGAATGGAGCGAGGTGAGTATGGAGCAACGCTGGGATGCAATGGTGAGGGGAAACGGGAGATCTCCGAGAAAACCCGGTGATCAGCGGCATCGTCCGGCACGATTCCTATGTGCAAAAATCTGGGAGCGACCCCGCCGGGAATCGAACCCGGTTCGCCGAGGTGGACGGCGGGTGGTCCGACCCCTACACCACCGAGGCCCCGAATTTTCGCAAGTGTCTGCATATATATATATATATATATTGTGATGTAGACATCTCTACAGTAAAATGGGTTATGAAAGGGGAGCAATATGAGTCCCGTAGACTCTCTAGGGATTCATTTCGGCGAGGGTGTGAAGTGATAAATGTCGGCGTGTGACGTGTAATAAAGTCCGCGCACACGCTGTGCGTGGAGGAAGTGAGCTCCGTGCCACGCCTGTAGCCTCTGGGGCCGACGACGTTCAAAGGCCTGGCCGCGACTCGCCGTCTGCACTTGTCGCGCCGCGTCATGTCCGCTCGCCGCCGAGACATTACGACGCCACCTTTTTCCTGTCCACGCCCACGACCACTCGCCCCTGCCCCACTCCTCTTGGCTCGTGAGACGCCGCCGCCGTCAGCGCTCTTGCCTCGGACCGGTGTCCGACTTCGAGTGGCAGTCGCGTTACATACGCCTAGTCCCTGGTGTTCAGACATTCCGTGCGCTGTTCTCGTGGCACGACCTCGCGCGGCTGTTACACTAATACCTAGAGACGTGCGAAATTCGCGTTATTTTTTGGCATCAGTCTAAACTTCACAGTACTGTATATAACGGAACCGGCATCGTTTCCCCACTGGCCGCTGCATAGACGTGAAGCCACGCCCTTTCTGGTTGAATTGCACGTGATTGGAGCACGCAACTGTGAAGGGTTCGTTTACTGGAGCAGAGTTACAAATATCGTGTCAAATAAAGTATGGTCCGATGACAAACGTATCGCGTGGGTACACGTGGTTAATATTAACGTGTCCCCAAATAATAACGCGAATTTTGCAGGCCCCTACTAATACCGTACGCACAGCCTCGCCTGGAAGTGAAGCACCACTGCCACTTCCTGTAGAGGAGATTCCAAACCTCACTACATTTCCTACGCTCAGTCCGTTTTAGTTAAAGCCTCGTGCGGCTCCACGAAGTTTAGTTTGGATGGTTACTAAATACGAAGATTCACGAGTCTGCCCTAACTTAATGACGTCAGATGATCTCAGCCAATAGGAAACGACTGAAACTATGACGTTTGCTTCTTCTCGTACGTACAAAATAAAATGGAGAGGTTTGCTTCTGGAAATACTTATTTTATTTTTGTACCGTTTAAAAATGTAATTTATTTGCTTGGATCAACACAAAACGCATGTAGAATTTAAAATACTACCAATTTTACAAATAAATATATGCGGAATTGCCATGNCTTGGATCAACACAAAACGCATGTAGAATTTAAAATACTACCAATTTTACAAATAAATATATGCGGAATTGCCATGCCTAAGATATTGTTAACGAAAGTTTATGAAATTATATAATTACGATTTTTTAAAAGGGATTTGTGAGGGGAGGCAATAAATAATTATAAGCAATACTTCATAGCTCCAGCGCCTAAACATGTAGCAGTTTCATGGGTATTTTATGGGTATTTGTACTGATCGACAGAATAAAAAAAAAAATATAATAGCAACGATTTCTTAAATATAATTTTGAATTATTTAACTGACCTCGCGTAATATACTTAATGTTACAGAAAAGTACATTATTTTTTTTAATGTAGACGTTTTGTAAAGCGTTCTATATTTTATGAATTGATGCGTATACATTTATATAATTTATACTTGCATATGAGAACAACTAAAAATCTATAGTAATGAATAGGGACACCCTAATTACGCGAAAATATTACACGACCTGTTGTAATTCATAATAATTTAGCTCAGATCCACTTTTGTTACTGGGTGATCTATATGCTAGGAATCTTAAGTGTCTGCCCGCGAATCAGACATGTGCAGTATCGGAGTAACTTTATTCTGATTGGCCAATCAACTAAGAAAATTTCTTCACACAGTCACACGCCGCCAATAAGAAAAAGGAAACTGCTATTACGGCCATAGGGTTTTTAAATCTAGCATGTGCGGAAATCTTTTCGCGAAATTTGGGTCTCCCTACATAAATCCATAAGTAGGGCCAATGACTTTTCGCGTAAAAATTGGAGCACACAGTAGACTTCAATACTATATACACACCTCAGCTGTTGTTATACTTCCATTGGCTGCTGGTGCCATGTCCGTCTTTGACAAAGCCAATCAGGACTAAGTAACTCTGACACCGAACCTTCGTGATTCGTTCGCAAACAGTTAACACGGGACAGAACATTTTTTTAGCCAATCAAAGAAGCTGGACGACCCTACAGTGCTTTGGACTGTATCTTGTCTCTAAATATTTTCGCGGAATATCACTGCCCCTATCCATAAGCAACACATGAATTAACCGTTTTGCACTGCGAAAAACACTTTCACGCGATTGATGGTGTTTAATCACAAACGCTCAACATCGGAGTAGCCTTATTTTGACTGACCCACTCAGGCAAGAAGATGTCATCGGACAGTAAGTACCGAAATAAAGCTGCATATGTACACACGATGTATTGAAATTAAGCATACGCGAAAATCTGTTCCGCGTAAAATCTATTGTCCCCAGTCAGTCACTCAATGGCGACTGCGTTTGCCAGACAAACCTTGACAACGCGGAGTTGGACTTCCAGAGCCCTGTTTGCGTTGACGCAGATTCCAACAGGGAGTGTCAGACTAGTGGAGCTGCAGTGACACAAATTAAACTAATGCGTACTTACATGACGCCTAGCCTGCTACTCATACCACGAAGTGATGAGTACGGCTCAGAGTGTTTCGCAGAATGCTTTCTCATCAGACTAAAATTCACAATCTTGCACACACTCGAGCTGCTGTCATTTAATTGTTTGTTACTGCAACAGAGTATTTAAGAATACAGAGGCGAAACACAGCCTATTCCGTGAACTCCAACCGCACACGCCAGAAAAATGGCGTCCCTATAGAAGCGCCGCTGTAACTTACTTGGGAGCGCTGCCAGTGTCGGACCACTTCTCCCCGGGAAAGGAAACAATTGGACGACGGTGGTACGGTAGGTGGGATGGAGTGCTTGCAGATTCGTCTGCCCGCCTGCTAGCTACCTGTGGTTGGTGCTTCGCAAGTTGTTCTGTCTCTCTCTTTCACTTCTATATGCGGAGCCAAGTCCGTTCTTAGGCCGGCGCGACTATTGTCAGCAAAATGTTGAAACGTCATTTGCCTGTGTAGTAACTTACTCGCCAGCCTGCAGCGCAGCCGTTCGGGAACATGTCGTAGCCTACAGCAGCCAATTAGGCATAAGGCCCGTTCCTAAATCCTGGCGCAGCCACTCATAATGGGCATGCCCACATCAAAGGAGCCGCCACGCCATTTCGTGTCTGTGTACTTAACTACTCTGTGGTTAATTTGTTGTTCATGACTCGGGCACTCTACTGCTTCATGTTTATTACTGCCCACTTAAACAGAATTGTTGTCCAATCATAGCAGTGCGACAAGAAAAAAATAACAGTTGAACTCAACCCTTCCATATAGAATGAATTCGTGAAGTGCTTGAGGCTGTAGTGATGATTACCTTCTAGGGCGTCGATAGAGCGTAGAGCAACGACGATATTCCCGAAAGGCTGAAAAACTTGATGCAAATTTATTGTTCCCGCATATAACGTGCGACTGTGCTGCCATATATGAATTTAAACACGAAATATCAGTGTTTCTAGCGGTATAGTGACGACATACTGCGCGTCATAATAAATTCAAGCGGGATTTCATGAAAACGCTTTAAAACATGTTTGATTCATAATTGATACTTGCAATAAATTTGCAAGCTCCCTTCATCAGGCAAGTACTAGAGACTCTACCATTCCGCGTTATAAGACTGCACCAAGCGAGACTCCACAGTACTATACACACTAGAGCAGAGGTCACTTGTTCATTGTCCGCCGCCACAGGCAGAACTCCTTCTCCTGTTACACCCAGCCACACGGAGTGTAGCCACCACAGTGCTGAATGTATTAATTTTGAAACTGTGCAAATGTTGTCAATTACAATAACTACTTAAAATTATTTTTTCAATTACTGCTTTTGCTAAATACTGAAAGTAAAACGTATCGCTAGAGAGAATGGTTTATCGTGGGTAAAGTTGACTGTTACGCATGTCCAACAGGTTACTTTCGTATGAAGCTATTTATCCCAATTGAACGGGCCAATGAAGAATCCGATACTCTAGGTTACAAAAGCTACAACTGCAAAAACTGTTATCTACAAGAACTATTTTAAAGACTGCGGTGGTATAATACATTCACGGCTACTTCACTTTTTTGAAGCCTGGTTAAAGATCTACTTCCACGATATTCATCCGCCTCGTGCAAACTAAGCTCACCTACGTCTAGAAAATTACACCAAAGAACAACGCACCGAATTCGTGCGCACCCAGTTGTAATAATATTTTGAATGAGAACTATTTCTTAACTAGGCGCTACCAACACAAATGTTTTCTTACTGTTTTTATTCATATTTATAATAAATAAAATATCATAATTTATAAATAAAGTATAGGTATATCTTAAATTTAACGGCAAATAAGAACATTTTATGTTTTAACAGTGGTATATAACACTTGTGATGCATGGCATATTTAAGAAATAACTAAAGACGTCATACATGGGTGATATTTCAAAGGTTTGATAAAAGAAATGTAAAGAAACTTGGAATAGAGTACACGAATCAGCGCGTATTGAAGTTGCGCACAAGCTGCCGTGTAGTTAACGAAGAAGCAGCTGCGAAGGTACCGGGTCCGCGCCTGGAGCAAGGTCAAGCGCTTGGACTGACCCGCGGACGGCTGATGACCGCGCGCCCAATGAGAAGGAGGAGGTGCCGCGTCGGATGAATCATATGCAAGGCCGCCGCGAACAGGAATCCGGGAGAAGCAGTTCCGCTCGCCGCCGCCTGGCCGCGCCACCTGGCGGGCAGCGTCTGCCCCTAGCCGCCCAGGCGAACCCCCTGCGGCCTGCCTGCAGTCGAACTGCCAGCAGCTTGTCTACAGCCAAGCGGAGGCCGCAGAACAGGCATTCAGCAACTCTCACTGGTATTTGGGCACTTTTGTAATCAAACTTTGAATAAAGTAATTTCCTTTCATTGCGTATTTAAAAAAAACTATTTGGTATGCTCCCAGTTAAGTGGACACCGAAGTAGGAAAAGAAATACGTTGATTTAAATTCATATTAAAAACTCGACGTTAATTTTTTTTTTTTGAATTTATTAAATTTATTTTATGTTAATTTATTTTCTCTTCTCAGAAGATTAAGATTTGGCATACTGTTAAGAGGTTTAGGTTCCCGACACTTCCACATTTATCTTAAATGATAGAAGAATGAATAATGTAATCGGGCTCAGGGAAATGTTGATTTTACACATGGCGGAAGAATACAAAGCGGACGTAAAAGTAGATTCTGAGCAGGACTTACAAAAGTTTTCAATCAACCATAAAAATGTATATAGTCAAATGTGATACCATATAAAAAAAATAACTCGATGATGCCTTATATTTTCCCGTTGAAGATATATATACCGTGTCCCACATATTAAAAAATACAGACCCAGTGTACACAATTGCGTACGTTACGCACGTGTAGGTAATTTTTGGTTTGTACTGCACACTGCGAAGCGCAATGACCAATGATCCGATCCTACTAGCGGGTAAATTACCCACAAGNTTTTTGGTTTGTACTGCACACTGCGAAGCGCAATGACCAATGATCCGATCCTACTAGCGGGTAAATTACCCACAAGTCGTCTCACTGGTCTAGGTCATAATTGTTTCATATAGCTGTAGCCGAACATATAGCCTACAGCTCATTGGCTGTGACAACGATACAAGTGTTGTGTCGACTTACAGCGCGCATCATATATATTTTTTTTTTTTTGCAACGCCTGAAATCGTAAATAAAAATGGGTCTGAAAGAGTTAGGAAAATAAGCTTCCATTTTAAATTACGAGGTAAGTGAAATCACATGTGATGTGTTTTGGACTGGGTACGGAGAACTCGTGGGTGAAACCTGCCCTGGAGACTACTTAGGAGTTGAATGTGTATAAGCGCCTGCAGGCTGGGAAAGAGCCAACGGTTTCATCCTCTAGTAGTTTGCATACTCCACTCCACCTTTATTGACGTTGCCCCGCAGAACTCGCCGCATGACGGCACTAAATTGCGTTTATCGGTTCAACTTCCCCACTCACGTATTTTATGGTCATATTTTTTTTTCTGTTACGGNTTTTTGGTTTGTACTGCACACTGCGAAGCGCAATGACCAATGATCCGATCCTACTAGCGGGTAAATTACCCACAAGCCGTCTCACTGGTCTAGGTCATAATTGTTTCATATAGCTGTAGCCGAACATATAGCCTACAGCTCATTGGCTGTGACAACGATACAAGTGTTGTGTCGACTTACAGCGCGCATCATATATATATATATATTTTTTTTTTTTGCAACGCCTGAAATCGTAAATAAAAATGGGTCTGAAAGAGTTAGGAAAATAAGCTTCCATTTTAAATTACGAGGTAAGTGAAATCACATGTGATGTGTTTTGGACTGGGTACGGAGAACTCGTGGGTGAAACCTGCCCTGGAGACTACTTAGGAGTTGAATGTGTATACGCGCCTGGAGGCTGGGAAAGAGCCAACGGTTTCATCCTCTAGTAGTTTGCATACTCCACTCCACCTTTATTGACGTTGCCCCGCAGAACTCGCCGCATGGCGGCACTAAATTGCGTTTATCGGTTCAACTTCCCCACTCACGTATTTTATGGTCATATTTTTTTTTCTGTTACGGGTTTCTTTTTTCGATACACGCTTTTCATCTTGCATTCCCTGCCCGCCGTACCAAGCTGCAGAAGTCAACAGGTGCGTATAAGCGATTTACAAACTGAAGTAATCTCAAAATGGTGTTGTCCGTCTGCCACGACCATCGTACTGGAAGTGTTCACAACAGGTTGCTCTGTGCAAAAATAAAGGTTTGTCTGATAACATATATTGCGTTAAAATTGTGACAAGAAAATGCCTAAACAGTTACTACAGTCCAAAAGTTTGGACACAGAATAAGTAAGTATTCAGAAGCGAAATTGCGTGGTTGGTTCCTTTTATTGCAAACGTACTTTGTCGCTCATTGGTCGAGCGGATGTGGAAACAGCCCTTGCGTGTGATATAGCTGTTGCACGTCGTGGGATACCCCGTGTTCATCGGGCTGCCGTCCGGCAAGTCAATCTCCTGAACGACGTTTCGCCATATTGCTGGCCAGTGAGGCCATTTTTCCGGCGAGCGTGGTTGGAGTCTGCTATAAACATCACCATTTCATTCCTTTATTCTTAAGTACTCTGTGAGCTGGGTCTATCGGTTCAACACTAATTTCTTAACGTTGCAGTAGTCTCTGGAAAAGTTGCTTTGAATAATTTGTTATTTGAAACACTTATGTTTAAAATTAATGCAATGAGAAGGGATTTCTTTGTAGGCTATTCACGGCAAAGTGAGTATTTTTAAAAGCCCTCTCATTTGGAATAATAGTCAATATATATTTTTTATTTTAGCCTTAGACGTTAACTCCCGAGTGCGGTGGAATATGCGTACTGTGTTTATTACTAACACGGCAATATTTTTTTAGAAAGGTGGTTAAAGGATAAACAATGTCTGAAAGGAAAAATTAACTAGGGCCTCAAAAGTGCTCACTTTACCGTGAAGAGCCTATAACATTGATTTTTAACAGATTTATTATTCCGATTATAACCGTTCACAAATGATCTGTTGCAAAATAGGAGAAATCGTGGTTGGCGCTGTACAAAATCAGAAGCCAGCACCAATACAAACAGCGCATTTTTCCTGGCTAATGCTATTGGCTAGTGCTAGCACATCAACATTTTATTATTGGTTCGTGCCGGTGCCACGAACGAACATTACTTATTTTCATAGGTTCCATCACGAAGGTTATTACAAGGAATTCATAAGTACTTCTCAAACCAAAGATCTCCTCTTTTGCAGCACCTGGGGCCAAAAAATGAATGCATAAGTAAAGGGGTTAAACTCCGTGGCTGCATGCGTTGTAGGCAGAGTCCGTAACAGGTTATNTCACAAATGATCTGTTGCAAAATAGGAGAAATCGTGGTTGGCGCTGTACAAAATCAGAAGCCAGCACCAATACAAAAAGCGCATTTTTCCTGGTTAATGCTATTGGCTAGTGCTAGCACATCAACATTTTATTATTGGTTCGTGCCGGTGCTATGAACGAACATTATTAAAATTTTCATAGGTTCCATGATGCAGGTTATTACAAGTAATTCATAAGTACTTCTCAAACCAAAGATCTCCTCTTTTGCAGCACCTGGAGCAAAAAAATGAATGCATAAGTAAAGGGGTTAAACTCCGTGGCTGCATGCGTTGTAGGCAGAGTCCGTAACAGGTTATNGGAGATCTTCTAGAAAACCCGCTGACCAGTGGCATCGTCCGGCATGATTCTCACTTGCGAAAATCCGCCTTGGTGGAAAGCGAACAGTCTGACAGCTCAGCCACCGTGGCCTCTTATCATGTTATGTATTACAAATAATGTGTTAACATAAAGGTACCCTATTTTTTGTTGAACTAGAATTTTTTTTGTATTTGAATTATAAAATAAAATATTTGATTTATTGGTGATATGAGTCAAAACAGTGAGAAAGAAAAGGTGAGTTGGTAATACCTAGTAAGAAATAGCTGTTATGCAAAATATAATTACACTGAGTGCGCACGAATGTGGTGCGTTGTCTCTGTGACGTAATTTTCTACACTGGGATAAGCTCTGTTTGCATGGGGCGGAGGAATATCGTGGAAGTACAACTTTAGCAGGGTTTCAGAAAAGTTAGAAGTAACCGTGAACGGACCAAAAAAATAAATGCCGTTAACTCCCAAACATTACAGTGCGCTTGCGATTGAGAAATTGATAAGAACAGGTCTACATGCAATAAACGGAGTGAGTGGAAAGGTGAGTACGGAACAGCGCCGGAATGTAAGGGCTAGGGAAATGGGAGATCCCCGAGAAAAGCGGCTGACCAGCAGCATCATCCGGCACGATTCCCACACACAAAAATCCGGGAGCGACCCCGCCGGGAGTCGGTGGTGGGAGGCAAGAAGTCTGACCTATATACGACCGCTGTCCTACAAATACTGTAGGCCTACATACAATAAATATCTGGATGTAAATCAAAATAATTATTTCAAAGTAAAACAATCATTATTAGAACAGTTTTACATTTACTATATATTTCTTAGAAATATATTTTTCATCTAAATAAATAGCTCGCAGCGGAGTGTTATTTTATGCAATCAGTTAATAAAACTCACTGCATGTGTAAATCATATAAATCATCAGTGGGTATTTATGTGTAAAATGCGGAATTTTTTGCAGGAAACTTTGCAAATTAAGGGCATTTCACTACTTTATTTGGCCTTTTCGCATCCCACAGGACAATGCTTTAAGAAAATTGGCTGTCCTGCGAAAAGCAGGACTGTCATATCACTCTACACTAGTAGGCCAAATCAAACGGAAGTGGACATGGGACTTCGTTGTGTTAAACATTCCAGATCCACTTCTTTTACCGTTGCAACTGCACGAAGTTCTCAACTGACACTACAGTAGAATAGTCACTTGATACGGAAATTTGTAAGAGTATAAATGATAACACAAAAGACAGAAAATAATTTATTGAATATGATTGGCTAATGCTACGCTACCGGTAGACGTTACGCTGAAATTCGATTAACTTACAATAAATTTAACTTTACGTCACTGATAATTGAATTAGATACACTGCTGCGTGACCAATACTTGAACATAACGATTTCGCAAGGTTACCGCAACGACCTCTTGTTAACTTAAGTGTCACCGAAACGTGTGCGTCAGACGATGAGCAGGGNATTTCGCAAGGTTACCGCAACGACCTCTTGTTAACTTAAGTGTCACCGAAACGTGTGCGTCAGACGATGAGCAGGGAATGGATTTGGTGTACTATCTTTACAATCAAAAGCTCCTCTATGCGAGTCTGCTAGAAGTGACCCTATCAGTTTTATAGCACAATAGGTAGAAACGTGAAAAATTCGCGTTATTGTTTGGCATTAGGCTAAATTTCATAGTACTGTATATAGCGCGACCGGCATCGTTTCCTCATTGGCTGCTACATATACGTGAAGCCACGCCCTTTCTTATTGAACTGCACGTGATTGGGGCACGCAACTGTGAANATTTCGCAAGGTTACCGCAACGACCTCTTGTTAACTTAAGTGTCACCGAAACGTGTGCGTCAGACGATGAGCAGGGGATGGATTTGGTGTACTATCTTTACAATCAAAAGCTCCTCTATGCGAGTCTGCTAGAAGTGACCCTATCAGTTTTATAGCACAATAGGTAGAAACGTGAAAAATTCGCGTTATTGTTTGGCATTAGGCTAAATTTCATAGTACTGTATATAGCGCGACCGGCATCGTTTCCCCATTGGCTGCTACATATACGTGAAGCCACGCCCTTTCTTATTGAACTGCACGTGATTGGGGCACGCAGCTGTGAANCCATTGGCTGCTACATATACGTGAAGCCACGCCCTTTCTTATTGAACTGCACGTGATTGGGGCACGCAACTGTGAAGTGTTCTTTTATTGGCGTAGAGTTACACAGAGCGTGTCAAAGAAAGTATGGTCCAATGAAAAAAGGTTTTGTTTGGGTTCACGTGCTTAAAGTTTAACGTGTCCCCAAATAATAACGCGAATTCTTCAGGTATCTAACAATAGGTAATGTACGCCTCTGTGAATTCGCTGGTTTTAACCATCTTCACTTTGAAATGAATCACGTTATGCAAGGAAATAATCTGAAACTAGTCTTTGGAAGAAACCATAACGTCAAACACCACACCTAAGCGGACATCTCTGAAAAGCTTTAAGCTTTTTTTTTGCATGGTTTGCTCGCCGCCTTCCCACTGTGGAGATCCTTTTTCGATTTCCTGCGTATTCACTTCGGGTTTTTCGCAGGTTATAGAACCCGGTTCACCGTATCCCCCTCTCAGTTGCTGTCAAATTTTTGTCAAACTATACATTTCTCCATGTCTGGTCCATGTAGCAAAACCCGTATTCAACGGCACTGTAAACTGACGTGCAAATATTCTCAGGAGAATAAATGTCAAACCCAACAGAATANTGACGTGCAAATATTCTCAGGAGAATAAATGTCAAACCCAACAGAATATCAATTGGCGGAGTGCGAAATGTGTTGAAGTCTACTGTGGGACTCATTGTCGGTTTTTCCCCCCAGAACTCGGACGTGAGTTAAATGTCTACATCAATATGCAAGTCATCTGTCTAAGTGGCTTTTAAAATTTCGCAGAAAGAACGCCACAATCAACGGCACGAAGAACTAAAGGCTGTTTTAAATCATGATTTTGCGCGAATGATAAATTACCTGGGAGTAAATCATTTCTTAGATTTATGGGTGGCGGAATAATTACTTCCATACTGGTTACTGAGAGATGGTACGTTATACCTCACTGGTCANTCTTAGATTTATGGGTGGCGGAATAATTACTTCCATACTGGTTACTGAGAGATGGTACGTTATACCTCACTGGTCAAGTTTTGCGGACTCATCGCTCATAAGTATGGGTCCGCTCAGCAGACTCATTTTGTAGTAGAGCAACTGCACAGTCCTGTGTGCTACGGCTGCTGTCATTTGCTCATTAGTTGCTGTCTGTAAAGACTAGACATTTTTTGGTGTATACTCCATTCACGGTTAATTTTAACTTTTCTAAAGCCTTGAATCATTTCTGCTTCCAAGATATTCCTCCGCCTCATATAAGCAAATCTTAGAAAAATTACACCAGAGGGACACCGCATTCGTACGCACTCAATGTAATAATATTTTGCATAAGCACTATTTCTTACTAGGCATTACCAACACACCTATTTTGTGTCTGTCTTTATTTATATTAGTTATAAATATTTAAAAAATGCAATTTATAGATAAACTATTAGCAAAAGTTAAATTTAACCAAAAAAACAAGGCACTTTTATGTTAAAACAAGTATAATACGCTTATGATATATGACACGTTTAATAAACAACCAAAAACGTCATAAATGGTGTGTTTTTTTTAAGGTTTGATTGAAAAAGTGTGAATAAACCGCGAATAGACTATAGTTTAAATTTTTGTTAACCCAAATGTAATGAATGCGTGAAAATACTTGTATTTGGTAAATTGGTACTATATTAAGTGTATAGTTTTTTTGGAATATTGCGGGCCTCAATATGCTGCATAAAGTTGATAAATATGGGCTGTAACTTCCTTGTTGGGAAATAATTAGTACTTACTTTATAATTTTTTGGACATAAATGTATGATAACAGCAGTTAAGTGTTAACAATCGCTAAAAAAAAAAAAAAAAAAGTATTAAGTTACGCGCGTCAAAACCAAATCGTTCCAGGAAATCTGACAAATTAATTAATATATCGGAAATTGCGACCATCTTCGAACGTTGTTCCCAACTTGTCATCCAGCTACCTTGACAATCCAAAAGTCTACATTAGCAAGGTAGCATAGGTGGAGACGAGCGAGCAGTTCCTGCTTTGTTCTCAGCGCCACAGACCAGTTAGCTCTGGACAGAGGAGGACAATTCATAGGCCAGGTGAAGCGGCTGTTGCATCTTGAAAAGAGGTGGGTTAAGTACCTCAACTAATATTGCACAGGTGAAATAGTTATGTTATGCAGTCTTATCATATTACAGTTTATAATGGGGTTACGGGTGATGGTAAGAGAAACTGTTGTTCAACAGTATTTTTTTGCATGTTTATGTATTCAAGCTCCGTGGGGCCGCGGCGGCTGAGCAGTTAGACTGCTCGCCTCCCACCGAGGTGAACAGGGTTAAATCACCGGCCGGGTCATTCCCGGATTTTCTCAAGTGGGGATCGTGCCGGACGATGCTGCTGGTTGGCGCGTTTTCTCTGGGTATCCCGTTTTCCTCACCCTTGCATTCCAGCGCTGCTCTATTCTTACCTCATTTCACCCTCATCGGCTCTCAAGACCTCGCTGATAAGAGCCGTCCAAATCTCTCAACTCAACTCAACTCGATCTCCATGCACAGTACTACAATTGTGATTGATGCACTACTCCGAGAGTCGTTGCTCGCTATTGGCTCCGGTCGCAAAAAGCTTTCCGGGTCCTGAAAGGGCAAGGTTTCGGTCTTGCCCGAGCGTTGAAGTCTTCCGTTTCCCGTCACTGCTACGTGGGAACATAGCAGGGGCGCGCTGTTCCGGGAAGCGAAGCGAGCGGGCAGGCGGGCACGGGGGTCGACCCCCAGACCGCAGGTGATTCACGCCGGCACCAGACAACAAAGACCTCCCCCTCACCCCACCACCCCGTCATGGACACGTAGAGCGCGCCTCTACGTCTGATCGAGCACGCGGCGAGAAAGGAAAAAAAAACAACAAAAATACAAGAATAGTATTTCGTGCTGCGATATTCGGCGGGTGTGGCCATGGAAAGGGAGGGAGGGTGATTGTTCGTTGTCGGGAAGGCGGCAGCGCTGCGGCCTTGGGTCGTCGTCGCCTTCTTCGGATCAACAACGCGTGGCCTTGCCGCTCGATCCCCCGTCAACCATGACCTACCTCTCGATCTTGCCGAACCTTCCAGCCTGGAGAGAGACGGAGATGGAGTGAGCCGGCTTCTAGCGCTCCCTCATCACTTCTGAGAATAATCACCAGGACGCTCCTCCCCCCCCCCTC
>NQII01002442.1:162255-254263 GCA_002778355.1 Clitarchus hookeri | reverse complement strand
CCCCTCCTTCACATTCTCTAGTCCCCCTTTTCCCCACCATCTTATTTATTCGAATTGGTTTTACCCTCAGAAAAGGAGTGTGATGGAAGGAAGAAACATTGCGCTTAATTTTTTGTTACCTGCCCAATTCCTCGAAGGGCTACCAGGATAATGCCGCATGCACATTCATACCTCTCCTCCAACGGGAACACGTCCCGTTAAAGACATCTGCCTTCGTGTAACTATTTTCCGCGCGTGAGGCACAGAAGCGAGTCATACAAACGACTCTGGCACGCAAATCAAACACGCCATCGCCTTTAAAAGCACTATACCGACCTGTACGACTTTTCGTCGGTGATGTGCCTACATTGGAAATTCAGCGGTTATGACATCATTTTTTTTTGTGGAAAGTCTGTAGCAAAGTTCGTTTCATATTTTAATTGTAGGTCTCATGTACATGATACTTTCCGATATAGCAGTTTGAAAATGACTTTGTTTTGTAGATATGCCGTAGAGTTCACAGCGTGCATAAAGTTTTCGATGTACCAGCCCTGTCTTTCATGAAACGTGTGTTCTTTTCTTAAATCAGACACTCGTTCAGTACTCTGCAATGCGCTTCAAGACCCAGGTAAGCACAATGCCCAATATAGATGACGTTGCACCACAGAATATGGTTTTAATGATCTCTCCTGCATGTACACAGCAGAAGACTGGTCCAGTGAGGGAAAATGTCTCATGTACGGTACGTATCATATCTTGTTGAAACTATATTCCGTAGTCTTATAAACGAACGCGCAACTACCACCAATCAAACCCACATTTGTCTTGGTCACGACATATGACAGCGTTATACCGATGCTAGTACATTCCTGAATGAAAAACTTGTTTGTCGCAACGCCTGAAACGACAAGCCTATAATTATCTGCGACTGAAAAGGTAAACCTTCTGGTCCGTGTGAAGAACATCGAAATTTCATTTCAAAAGTAACGTGAGGTAAACCCGTTGCGACACGGCAGAGACGAACAAATTTGCAAACAATCCCATACTACAGGGGGAAGGGGGAAGGGACGTCGGCTTTTACAAAGAAGAGGGCGTGGTTGAAACTCGTCACGGAATACCCGTGGGTTCCAGGAATTTTTCGTAATGAATGGGATCGGCTTCGAATCTACAACCTCGGCCCGTTTTTTTTTCTTCCAACAAAGAAAGTTGTGAAGGGTTCTCGGGGGCATCTTTCGTCACAAATTTTCGCAGGACCATGCTGTGCCTAGCTGAACCACGCCCGCCCCTCCAATGATTTGGATTTTAAAAATTGCCAAAAATAGGGTTCTACGTTGCATGATAAGGCACAATCTCATTCACGTCGAGGTCATTAGAGAGACAGTAAATTGTTCGGACAAACAGAAAATGACAAGGTGTAGACCACGTCACGATTAAGAAAGCCACCTTAGCATTCGCATTGAGTGATTTTGTAAATCCATGGGAAAGCGAAGTCATGGTGACTGAACAGGGAATCGAACCCGTCTCCTCCCAAACGCGAGTCCATTCTGTTGCCATTGCACTTTCTTGCTCAGTCTGTCGTTTTCATGCCTAAGTGGGTATCTTCTTCTTCTTGTAGCTCTTATGACTGATTATTTCCAGGGATATTATAGAATATCCTTGTTTACCCCTCAATCTTCTAAATCTTCTCTTCCCGGGTTTCTCATCACTCACTATCTTTACTGGTGTTGCATCCTATCAGTATGTCGATTTCTTTCTCTCATGCATGAAGCTGTCGTTAAGCAGTCCAAACTGAGTGTCTTCAAACCACAATTAATTAATTTTGATTTATGAACAGGATAATTTGTTTTGTTACAAAGAAGGATATAAGCTATTCCAATCTGTCACACGGTATGGCGAACACACTATTGTCCACAGTGGGTGAAAAGGGAATTCATTTAACACTCAGCGCTTTGAAGCATTTTAAATTCACTTCGAACACGCAACGCTGAATCACAGAGGTAAACACTAGGCTTTCGCGTATTTAAATAAACAAGTTTTCAGTGACGAATTATTATAATTTTTCCTCTCGTGCAGTGTAGGCAAGTGTACTGCATATAGAGTAGTAAGAACTCAGAGACGAAATGGCGTGCGAGGGTTAATTTGATGTGGCCGTACCCGTTCTCTGACTGGCTGCGCGAAGCTCTGAGAACGGGTATTGTATTTGACCGGGTATTGCCTTCTGCGAAAGTTTCCCCTCATTGGCTGAGCTGTCGGCTTACCGGGCGCTGATTGACGGATGGCATTCCAACATATTGTTGGCCAGCGACTCTAGGCGCATGCAGCTGTATAGTCTATTAGCGGTTTCTTCACATATTTTGAATCGAACCTTTGAAAAATACCCCATATATAACGTTTTCGCTTAATTCCTAAATATTGCACGTATCAATAGAGTTAGTAATTTTTCGAAAAAAAAAAAAAAATTATGACTACACGGTAGACAGCAGTTTGTCTATTGCCATTGGTCGCTGCCTGCTTGAGAAGGCGTTTTCATCTTTGACTGTGCCACTCAGAATTCGGCAACTTATGCAAAATTCCATTAGACTGAGTGCGCACGAATGCGGTGCACTGTCCCTCTGGTGTAATTTTCTAGCCTCGGCTTAGCTTTGTCTGTACGAGGCGGAGGAATATCCTGAAAGTAGAACTATAGCAGGGCTGTGGACTGTACAAGCGGCTGTTTCATCTCTGTATTCGTAAGTACTGTGTGGTACTGCAACGGTTCGTGGTCGCTAACGGTCCGTGGTTGCGAACTACAAGAGCCACCGCTAGCAGACGCTTCTCTACAGGAATGCCGTGCCGGCTCTGGTTGGGACGTGTGTTCTCATGGGCGTGGACCCAGGAATCCTGTCACTCCGAGTTTCGCAACCGCCCGTCCAAGTCTTATCTCGCACTGGAAAAAGGGAACAGCACACACGGCACCATTTTTTTTTTAGAGGAAGTGTTCCGCTATCTTTCAACAACGTGGGCACGAAAGTCGGCCTAAAGTTCACCACGGGTTATTCTCCACAAAAAGTAAGAAAGGTTCATGTACAAATTTTTCAACAAAAACAAAAAATAAAAAAAATATTTATCTCTGACGTTTTTACGGAATACATTCATAAAACTATCGGGGAGACGTATATACACCAACATATCATTAAGGGACACCCGAATTTCGCGAAAATATTTCACGACCAGTTATATTTCATAACACTTTAACTCAGATCCACTTTTGTGATTGGGTGATCTAGATGTTACGCGTCTTAAGTGTCTGCCCACGAATCAGAGACGTACAGTATCGGAGTAACTTAATCCTGATTGGCCAGTCAACTAATAAAATGTCTTCTTACAAATACACGCCGCCAATAAGCAAAAGGAAGCTGCTGGTACGCTCGCAGGGTATTGAAATTTAGCACGTGCGAAAATCTTTTCGAATGAACTGTAGAGCCTTTATTGCTACTCGAACTAGTGGTACAATTTTCCCGAAGCTGTTGGTCCAATATGAATATACTAACACTCCGTTTTGATTATATAGGATCGTAATTAAGCTAGAAAAAACATTACCCTGCAAAATAATGCATTAAAAAGACCTTAAAAAATATTTAGTGGGGGTACAAAAATTACTGCGTAAAAATAACGTTTTTTTTAAGTTATATTCCGGGGTTAAAAAAAAATGTTGCAAATAAATACATTAGAGTAGCCCATCATGGGGACGAATAAAAAGTTTCCAAAACAACGTACTCTAAATACGCGGTGTAACGTAGTTGTGCTTGTCTTCAGAAATGTTCAGAAATGACATAAAGGACGTGGCCGGGGAAGACTCCACATATGGCCATTCCCTCTCATGGGCTGAATCTGGTCCAAAAACATTTTTGTTAAAATTAAATACTCGGAGCTAAATTTGATTATTACCATCAAACAATGAGACTTTTGAAATTGGTAAATGAAATTAAAGTGGATATAGTATTGTGGTATCTTGTAATTTATAATAAACAACATTGAAAGGTGTGCTGTGAATTATTTTAAACACTCTCTTTATTTACTAGGTTTCTGTGCTGAAAGTAATTTTTCGGACATAACTTCTTTATAAATTTAGTAGGGTAACAAAAACTATTAACGTTTCGAAATTAGTCCTGAAAGTTTTGCGTATCACATTCAAATCAACAGTAAAAAAAACTGACAAAATCAGAAACTTTTAATTTTAGCAATAAAAAACTCACAAACTAGACTTCAATTTCCTGCATTGATATTGTAACTTTCTTTTGTTTGTTGACTGCGAGTTTTTCGAGAAGACATTTTCTTATGTGATTGTTAAAATCATAGTTATTTTACTTCCATACTTAACGTTTGTGTTTTGCTAGTAGACATTTAAACGCGATTAGATATAAAAATAATCCAATCATGATAGTGGATATGAGCGAAAGTGTTTTGAAATACAATTAATAGAGACCTGCAAAATTTGCGTTATCATTTGAGAACACGTTAAACTTCAAACACTTTTACCCTTGCAATACGTTTTTCATTGGAACATACTTTATCTGACACGCCTTGGATAAGCACTTCACATTTGTGTGCTGCGATCATGTGCAGTTCAGTCGGAAAGGGCGTGACTTTACAACTATGCAGCAGGCAATGAAGAAACGACGCAGGCCCCAGTATATACAGTTCTATAAAGTTTAACCTAATGCCAAATAGTACTGCGAATTTTGCATGTCCCTAAATTAACTATGATTTTTTCCCCTCGAAATTCAGATGTCCCTAGTTACAGTGAAGTGGAGAGATTTGGGCTGATGTTNTGAGAACACGTTAAACTTCAAACACTTTTACCCTTGCAATACGTTTTTCATTGGAACATACTTTATCTGACACGCCCTGGGTAACACTGCGCCAATGAATAAGCACTTCACATTAGTGTGCTGCGATCATGTGCAGTTCAGTCGGAAAGGGCGTGACTTTACAACTATGCAGCAGGCAATGAAGAAACGACGCAGGCCCCAGTATATACAGTTCTATAAAGTTTAACCTAATGCCAAATAGTACTGCGAATTTTGCATGTCCCTATATTAACTATGATTTTTTCCCCTCGAAATTCAGATGTCCCTAGTTACAGTGAAGTGGAGAGATTTGGGCTGATGTTAACATCGAGGTCTTGAGAGCCGATAAGGGTNTAACATCGAGGTCTTGAGAGCCGATAAGGGTGAATGAAGTGAGGTATGGAGCAGTGCCGGAGATCCCCGAGAAAACCCGCCGACCAGCGGCTTCATCCGGCTGGGCTGCCGGCTGGCAAGTGAGTTACCGGGCGCTGATTGGCCAACGGAGTTCCGACATGTTGCTGGCCAGTGACGCCATTCTGCTGGCGTGTGGAGTTGGAGTTCGCAGTATAAGAGTTTTCAACATCTGTATTCTTGGGGCCACGGTGGCTGCGCGGTTAGCCTGCTCGCCTCCCCCTAGGGCGAACCCGGTTCAATCCCCGGCCGGGTCGCTCCCGGATTTTCACACGTGGGAATCGTGCCGGGCGATGCCGCTGGTCGGCGGGTTTTCCGGGGATCTCCCGTTTCCCCCGCCATTGCATTCCGGCGCTGTTCCATACTCAACTCAATCACCCTCGTCGGCTATAAAGGCCTCGCTGTTAAGAGCCGCCCAAATCTCTCCACTTCACTTCACCCCTGTATTCTTAATTACTCTGTAGAATTTTCTCGTAACAAAGACGCATGGTGGCGAAAAAAAAAAAGTTGCGTTAATGAACGTGCGATACTGGAGTATAACCTGCGTGCAAATCTTTTCGCGGGAAACAAAGGTCCTGACAATGCCTATTCCAAGAGCCTTCGCGAATCCAATCAAAAAAGGACCCGTCACGTTATTTTGTCTGTGTGTACTTTTCTTCTCTGTGTTTCCGCCGAGCTCAACCAAGGAGGGTCGGTATGTTTTTCATTGGGTGATTTTCGCGCCACCATGCGTTTCGACGTATAGCGGGTAAATAACAGCCGTCGAAAATGGGACGAGGAACGAGCACCACCGAGTATTTACAACTTCCTTCAAACTACGTGACTCCNTTCCCCAACAACACGACTCCACTCGCCAGTTAAATTAGTTCTGCTTCGTGCACCAGTAACCAGCACATATCCACATCCACCTGCGAGAGCAGCGCGCGGGTCGTAATTAATAAGCCGGCCGCTCGCAGCGCCAGTATCTGGGCCGGAACGTAAACAATATGCTTCGCAACCCCCGGGCTTCGCCCGCTTAAAACACCGAAGAAGGTTGCCCCAACCCCGCTACTGGACGGGAAAGCCAGTGGCCGAGTCTGTCCTTCGAGTGAGTGAAATGAGGGAAAAGATTTGGGTGACTCTTAACATCGAGGTCTTGAGATGAGGTGAGTATGGAGCAGCGCCGGAATGCAAGGGCGGGGGAAACAGGATATCCCCGAGAAAATCCGTCAACCAGCGGCATCGTCCGGCACGATTCCCACATGCGAAGATCCGAGAGTGACCCGGTCGGGGATTAAACCCGGTTCGCCATGATGGGAGGCGAGCAGGCTAACCGCTCAGCCACTGCGGCCTCGCAAAACAGTGGCGTTGTCAGAAATTTCTGTAGGCAAGGAGGTTACACTGACTCAAGTGAAATCAGGGAAGTACACCGGCAGAAATTCCTCTATGCCTTTCCTGCATACACTGAAATTATTAAGTATAACAGTTCTCGAAAATTCTGCTTGCTCTCAAGTCAAATATAAGATATCGTTTTTATCAATGCATGGAGATAAACTGTTTCTGTTATTTGCACCATCATTCGCGAAGATAAATCGTGTTTAAAAAAAAAGACGCTCGCTAATGTCTAATTTTTACAACTCAACAATTTGCTGTATCCGATAATATCTTTCAACACGAACTTTATTTTTGCGTATTATTCTTTCATAAGGGAACTACAGCCACGCACCGTAGTTAATCACTACCCTCATAAATAAATGGCGACACCCCTGTCGATTAAAATCTAATTTTTATCACGGATTTTGTTCCGTAGTAATTAATGGGAAATTCTCAATTTGGCTAGTTTAACCGATTGTATCAAACTATGTTGACACTCTTCCATTACGCCGTAGTTCTCAAGAGTAAATTATGAAAACTATCTCAACGCTCTACTTTATATGCTATGGTAATTGGCATAATAATCCATAATTAGGGATAGTGAAATTTCGCGAAAATACTTCAAGTCAAGTTATATTTCAAAACACAGTTGGGTTGTTTACCTGGCTTGATTGGCTCAATTACTTTTTGACATGTGTTAACTGTCTGCGCACGAATCACGTAGAAACCGTGCCAATGTTGCCAAATTATGAGTGGCCCGGTCAAATATGAACGCTCCTTCTCAAGCTGACAGAAACCAATGGCAATAGACAAACTGCTTTTGCGTGCTCATAGTCTTTAAGTATACCTTGTACTCGTATTTTTTTTTGGCGAAAAATGACTAGCCCTATCCATAATAATGTGTGCTTTAAAATTCATGTTTTAAAAGATGCATAGTACGGTGTGCTGGTTGGGATCCTTAGAAAATCTCATTTACATTCACGGAAGATAAAAGAAAATTGAAGTTTTCTTTTTATTTAACCTTTTCAGTTATCGATACATACATAATTTTAGGAGTTGTAACGAACAAATATTTTGTCCAGAAATGTACATTCTAAAATAGAAACAGTTAAAACTACTCCAAATCAGCGAATTTGACTGCATATTTGTTCGAACTGCTCCTTTTGAATCAGTAAAATTCTACTGATGAATTTAGTTAGTTTCTGTGGTGTTCGCCGATGAAACAGTGATTTCTAGTGAATTGCAACGGCCTGGCAGTAAAACCTCAGTTCATTACACTTATTCGCCAGCAGAAAACTGCTCATTGACCGATGATTCAGTAAAATAATTCAACTGATTGAAATCGCTGATTAGGATTTAGAGTGTACTAGTATAGCGTTGTGTCATATACATATAAGGACTAGAAAAAATTTGTTTGTGTTTGGTGCTGTTGGAAAACTGCCGGGTAACTAAACATACGGAAGTAGAATTGTGTAGCGTTTCTTGTGATGTGAGTGTACCCATTTGCTGATTGGATTTGGAACAGCCTTGCGTCTGATTGGTTACTGCGTGCTGTGAAACGTTCCTTCCTGGCAGGCATGCCTGCTGCCAAGCAAGTTACTAGACGCTGATTGGTGCACGGCGTTCCGTAATTTTGCTGGCGTGTGTTTCTGGAGTGGAGATATTTGAGAGGCTCTTAACATCGAAGTCTTGATAGCCGATGAGGGTGAAGTGAAGTGAGTAAGGAGCAGCGCCGGAACGCAAAGGCGAGGGAAACGGGAGATGCCCGACCAGCGGCATCGTCCGGCACGATTCTCATGTGCGAAAATCCGAGGACGACCCCACTGGGAATCGAACCGGTTCGCCTAGGTGGGAGGTGAGTGGTCTGACCACTACACCACCGCGGCCCCATGTTCTTGGTATTTCACTTGTGCATTATTTAGTATTCTGTGGTCCGGGCAGGCATGAGAAGCTCATCACGTCACAGAGTAGTTAAGAATACAGAGGCGAAACAGTCGCTTGTATCACGAAGTACAGCCTCGCGCGCCAGCGAGATGGCGTCACTGGCAAAATATTGGAACATCGTTCGCCAATCAGCGCCCGGTCACCAACTCGCCACCTGGCAGCCCAGACCACTGAGAACGTTTCGCAGCACGACGCAACCAATCAGACGCGAGGACCGTTCCTAGAGCCTCACGCAGCCAATCAGAGAATGGAGAGGAACACGCCACGCCATTTCGTCTCTGTGTACTTAAATACAGAAATATAATCCATTCGCGGTTGCTTCACACTTTTCTGAAGCCCTGCTAAAGTTACACTTCCATGAAATTCCTCCGCCTCGTGCAAACTAANCGCGGTTGCTTCACACTTTTCTGAAGCCCTGCTAAAGTTACACTTCCATGAAATTCCTCCGCCTCGTGCAAACTAAGCTTAACTAAGCCTGGAAAATTACAACAAAGGACAACACACCGAATTCGTGCACACTATGTTGTAATATTAGTTTGTATGAGAACTATCTCTTACAAGGCGCTACCAACACACATGTTTTCTCACTGTTTTTATTCATATTTATTATAAATGAGTTATTATAATTTGTATTTAAAATATAGGTAAAATTTAAATTNCGCGGTTGCTTCACACTTTTCTGAAGCCCTGCTAAAGTTACACTTCCATGAAATTCCTCCGCCTCGTGCAAACTAATCTTAACTAAGCCTGGAAAATTACAACAAA
The DNA here is from genome assembly GCA_002778355.1 of Clitarchus hookeri. Classification (NCBI taxonomy): domain Eukaryota; kingdom Metazoa; phylum Arthropoda; class Insecta; order Phasmatodea; family Phasmatidae; genus Clitarchus; species Clitarchus hookeri. Next base: position 244,982 of record NQII01002442.1, on the reverse strand, counting down.
GGACAACACACCGAATTCGTGGGCACTCAGTTGTAATATTAGTTTGTATGAGAACTATCTCTTACAAGGCGCTACCAACAAACATGTTTCCTCACTGTTTTTATTCATATTTATTATAAATGAGTTATTATAATTTGTATTTAAAATATAGGTAAAATTTAAATTNCCTCACTGTTTTTATTCATATTTATTATAAATGAGTTATTATAATTTGTATTTAAAATATAGGTAAAATTTAAATTTAACGGGAAAAAAGATAATTTTATGTTAATAGAGGTATAAAATGTTTGCGATGCATGGCGTATTTAGGAAATAACTATCACGTCGTACATGGGGTGAATTTTCAAAGGATTGATTCAAAAAGTGTGAAGAAACTGCGAATAGACTATAAATGTAGAGATAATGTAAAATCGCGAACATTTTTTGAGCCAAAATATTTTTGATAACAGTCTAGCAAGTTTATTCTTTTATGATTGGTAGAGGCATTCAAAATTCGCTATATTATTTGCCACCAGGCTGAACTTCACTGTAATGTATATACCGGAGCTGGAGTCGGTTTTCCATTGGCTGCTGCATAGATGTGAAGCCACGCCTTTATGACTGCGTTGCACATGATTGGGGCACACAATTGTGAAGCGTTAATTTATTGGCGCAGAGTTACCCAGTCTATGCAAGATAAAGTATGGTCCAATGACAAACGCATTGCAAAAGTAAAAGTGTTTAAATCTTAACGTGTCCTCAAATAATAACGCAAAATTTGCAGGTCTCTAATGATTGGATGAACAAGGTTTTGACTCTGCTAAGCTGTATGCATAACAATCTTGCCTTATAGTATCACAATCCTCACTGGCCCAGTGAAATGGGGTAGTATAGTCTACGTGCGGTTTCTTCACACTTTTTGAATCAAACCTTTGAAAAAACACTTTATAAACGACGTGTCTGGTTGTTTCCTAAAAANCGGTTTCTTCACACTTTTTGAATCAAACCTTTGAAAAAACACTTTATAAACGACGTGTCTGGTTGTTTCCTAAAAATGACATGTATTACAAGCGATTTATACGCGTGTTAACATAAAATAATCTCTTTTTTGATAAATAAAAAAATTTTTACTTATGTTTTAACTATAATTTATATTATTTCATTTATAATTAATATAAATTTAAAAAATGTGAAAATAGGTNTTTTACTTATGTTTTAACTATAATTTATATTATTTCATTTATAATTAATATAAATTTAAAAAATGTGAAAATAGGTGTGTTGGTAACACCTAGTATGAAATAGTTCTTATGCAAAATATGATTACACTGAGTGCGCACGAATACGGTGCATTGTTCCTTTGGTTTAATTTTCCAGACTCGGTTATGCTTTGTTAGCATGAGGCGGAGGAATATCATGGAAGTAGAACTTTAGCAGGGCTTCAGAAAAGTTGTAAGTAACCGTGAATGGGCTATAGCTTCATACATGCATGGCAGCCAATAAGTGAAGAAAACTGTCGGAAATGTGTAGAGTACGTTGAATCCTAGCAAACAGTCAACTATCCCCGCGATAAACCATCATCTCTAACCATCGTACTCTGTGATGGCGCCAGCACGTAACAACGGGGACAGCCTCGGAGGGCTCCCGCCGACGACGTTCATGACTGCTGTACCTGACATCCCCTTCATCACCCCCCGACCACCTGTGCGTCGTGTTGCCGTGTCGGACACGGCGATGCCGCCCCGCCGTAATTAAATATCGCCAACAGCTTGACGGGGTAATTAAGAGGCTGGTTTATGACCCCGCGGAGAGCTCGTTCTGCCGCCGGGGCTGCTTCTTCGTTGCCTCGCGTCCTCCAGCGGGGCTCCAGGAGCTGGAGTCTGCGGGCGAGCGGCTACCACCCCGGACTCGCAAGAGGCAAAAAAAAAATTACTTATCACCTGCGTAATCTGCGAGATCACCTGCTTTTCGCAAATAATATTTACATGCAGGTTGAACTTTGATAACCTGAGTGAATGCCGGCAACTTCCCTTTGGTTGTTGGAAATCGCGATGGTGTTGTACGGTATTTGGACTACTCGCCTCCCACCGAGTGGAGAGGAGAGATTAGGGCGGCTTGGTGAAGTGAGGTGATTATGGAGAAGCGCCGGAATGCAAAAGCGGGGAGAACGGGAAATCCCCGAGGAAACCCGTCGACCAGCGGCTCATCCCACACGATTATCACGTGCGAAAATTCAGGGACCGACCACACCGGGAATCGAACCCAGTTCGCCTTGGTGGGAGGCGAGTGGTCTGACCACTACACCACCGCGGTCCCTTGGGGATCATCAGAATTTTCGCTTGTAGGAAACATGGAGGACGTTGCCGATGGACAGCGGGTTTCCTCGTAGCACTCCCGTTTCACCCGCCCTTGCATTCCGCCACAGCTCCATTCACACCTCACTTTACCCGCACATCCCACCAGTGCATAGCTCCACATCACTGGTTTTTATTTCACTAGTAAGATTAATTATGAGTTATATGATAGGTATATCTTTATACTGTCAATTAACGGTTTATTCACAGTTTTTTTTAATAAAACCTTACAAAAATCATCTCATATTTGACATGTTTGGTTATTTTCTAAATAACAAGCGTTTTATACTTGTGTTAACATATAAGTACTTAATTTTTGGTTAAGTTGATATTTTATTTATATTTTATCCATAAATTATGATATTTATTTTATATTTATTATGAATAAAAACAGTGAGAAAAAGTATGTTGGTAATGCCTAGAAAGAAATAGCTATTTTGCAAAATATTATTACTTCGAGTGCGGTGAGTTGTCCCGGTGAAATTTCCTAGCACCGGTTAAACTTTGTTTGCACGGAGCGGAGGAACATCCTGAAAATAGAATTTTGGAAGGGCTTCAGAAAAGTGCGAAGTAACCGTGAATGGACTACATTCACTGGCGTGAGGGACGCGATTTGTGCCTGCTTCAGCGTCGTGCGAACTCCCCGCTTATTTACTCGCACTCTGCCGAGCTGCTCGCGTGATAATTCCCCTCGCCTTGACACCGCACTACTCTTCTCTGCCCTCCACACAAAATTTTTTTTTTTTTTTTCAACGCTCACGCGGGAAACCGGTTTGCTGCGGCTTTTTGCCCGATGCCTATCTCTTCCCCGGGGCTTCAAAGTTGCTTCGCGTTGTACACTCTGTCTTTTTATAATGGATCATGGATGCCCGCCGCTACTTACGCCGGCGAACAGCTGGCCGTCGGCCTTCAACAGATGTGCACCGCTGGCGAGGCAATTAGCGGATTTGCTCAAGCTATCGTCGATCGAGCCTGGAACAGTAGGCCATACGTAGGGCCGTCTGTTTATCGCGTAAATATTCAAGCGGAGGGCTATACTTCAATGTCCTATGTGCACACTCGCATTCTTCCTTTGGCTGTCGGCCGCTTGTGTTTGCGTGAAGAGGGTCTGTTACACGAGTGAGCCGATCGGAATCAAGTTTCTCCGATGCTGACTGCCGTGATCCGCGGGCAGACAGATAAGAGGCGCAACAATTACAATGCACCAATTACGAATGTGGTTCTGAACTAAAGTGTTTTTGAACATAACTTGTTCTGAAATCTTTTCGCGAAAAACAGGCGCCCTTAGCTATACGTAGGGACAGGAAAATTTTCGCGTTTTGAACGACCTGTATGCTAGACTCCACTGTCCTGTGTATTTTTGAGCCTGAGCTTTCTGTTCATTGGAGCAGGGGATTCGTTACTTCTTTCCTTGTAGGTCTGTTATTGGTTCAGAGTTCGCCTGGGCGTGTCTAATAAACTGTGATCTAATTGTAAACATAAAAGAGTTATACATGTATTTGAGGTCAAGCTTGTCCAAAAATTAATTCGCGAAATTTTCCAGTCCTTAGCTATACGTGCATAGGTTGTTTATTGCAACCTGATGAAAACACTGCTTAAAATCAAACTTCAATGCACATTGTGCATTCTTCCACCATGCGTAAAATTAACGTCGCAATGAGCTTGATCACTTTATTCATGCTTCGGTCAAGTAAAACCATGGAATGATTAGAAAAATCACTAACATTATCAATTCAACGTTAAAACATGGAATTTCTTTCCCTCCATCGTTGCCAACTTAACTCGGCGCTTGCCCCTCAGTGTGCCCGTTAAAATATACGCAGGTAAGGGTAGTGACATTTTTCAAAGGTTGATTTCGAAAGTGCTCGCTTTACCGCGGACCATCTATAGCATGTATATAGGTATGGGCAGTCTATTTTTCTCTGAAGTTCGTTTCAAAAGTGCTTACTTTACCGTGAATAACCTGCAAGAGGATAGGATGCAAGCATTTCTATAGACGAAAAAAGAATTGGCACAGGTGTCCCAGGCCAAAGACCTCCGGATTGTAAAAAAAAAAAAAGTAAGGGTAGCACGCAAGCAGGTGAGCGGGCTCGACCAGTCAGCTTGCGAGCGGGCGGGCAGATCTCCGCGGTGCTATTGGCTGATAGGAGCGCAAGACGGGAAAGGGAAAGGGGAGGTCGGAATGAGTTTGTAGCTGAAACGCGCTCGTGGGCCGGCCTAATTTTTTCGCAGGGCAATTACGGGGCGGGATTAATTAAGTCGGCGCGCGAATTAGCGTTTGCCAAGGGGGTTGCCTCCGACGATAGAGACTTGGAGCAGGGGTGTNGTCGGCGCGCGAATTAGCGTTTGCCAAGGGGGTTGCCTCCGACGATAGAGACTTGGAGCAGGGGTGTAGTGGGAGGGGAGACAGCTGCGGAAAAGGCCGTCTTGCGGCTTCTTTGAACAATTCCGTTGTTGCCCCCGCAAAAGCCAGGCTTCGTCTGTGTCTTGACGCCGTACTATACTCATTATTCGCACAAGGGGCCGCGGAGGTGCAGTGGTTAGACTACTCGCCTCCCACGTAGGCACTATTGTAAAATAAAAATTGAAATTGGCCCACTTACTTTATTCATGCGCCAGTCAAGTGAAACTGTCGCGTTGTCAGGAAAGTAAATATCTTATAAATACACTAATTTTTATTAGCGAGAATAAAACGAACCAAAATCTAGATAAAAACGATAAATTTCTTTTCAATGAAATAACAAAATATGTATTATTACAGCACGTTTACATTTTACAATTGCCTTCAAATGAAGTCGCCAGATTTTATCCACGAGTTATCTGGTAATTATGTAATGATAAGAAACTATTCTCTATAAACCGCAAACGGCCTATCGTAATCGGTATTCATACGTCGACGTAGCAACATCGTGGGATTGCTAGAAATATAAAACGTTAAAGTTACTGCAACTCTTACTCCAGTGCGTATAAAACAAAATGTAACCGAATTGAGCGTTTAAAAATACCGCTTTTGATAATACGCACCTATCTATTTTCCCGTAACCCGCTACCAACTTTACGGTAGGTACCTCTTTCAGAGCTTACTTCGAAACGAACAGTGCCAGAGGCACTGATAATTTTTTCAAAGGTTGGTTGAAAATGTGCTTGGTTAACTACGTTCTCCCGTCTACTGCATTCTTTACATTTTATGCCCAAAATTAATTTTCTCTCTTACGTACAGGCGTGTGAATTACCGGCAGTCTAACGAAGATGCGTTTCTTACGTATTTTCTTTTGCGCTCACGCACTTTCCAGCTCGGTTTAAGTCCATCCTTTGCTCGCTCGTTGTTTTTGTTGATTTTTTTTCTTTTCAAAATGGCTTTCTTGAACTTGTTTCTCTCTACTCCGGTAATAACAGTAGTTAAAAAAAAATATCTTTCAATATTATTAAACTGCAGCCTTCCAGTTAATTAAACTGTTTTTAAATTAACCGCCGAATAACGTCCTGTTCAAGATAGCACATGTATTTACGTAAATCCTGAATTCTATATACTTATACTGAGTCGTAAGTTGACAGAAGTTGGGAAATGTAGTTCCGTGCCTTGATGTAATGCTAAAATTTGTTGTGTATTAGGATCTTGAACTAGTGTTCAAACCATAGCATACTCCTAAATTTTTATTTATTTTATTTTTTATGACATGCATTGCAACAATCATATAATGAAACTAAAAATAACTGAAACACGCCAAATTGACGCAGTTCAGTAAATTTGCAGTACGTTGCACGAAATTCGTGGGGAAATTATTTCTGGGTGACTTTTTACCAGCGAACTACGAACTCATAACTACGCCACAATGTTAAACCTGGCAAAAATTGGCAAAATCGATATTGTAACATAAATACCAGTTCGTAGTTCAGTCGTCATGTCTGTACTGCTGTTTGAGGTCAATAGCAAGTTGGGTATAGGGTGTCCCCGCCGGGGTTCGAACCCGTATCGCCGTGTTGGTGGTAGGTCGGCCGAACCAGCCACTTGGCCACCGCGGCGCCACACCCGAGTAGATATGTTCGATTACGATTCGATTAGTATGAGAATCGATTTTTTAATTCCAAACAATCAATTAATTTCATTATATTATTTTTCGATATTTTCAACTCTGAAATCTACAAAAGTGTGTAACTACAAGTGAAATTGCATTTTATTCTAACTCATAGGCTAAAAATGACAATTATAATAATGAGCAGAGAATCTGTTATCAGTACGCCTACTAGGGCATAATTTTACTCAGATGTGAGCCTGTCGACATGCTCCTTTCCATCTTTCCTCTTTGGAGCAGGTTAAACATAGTATTAAGTAGGGCCAACTTTTTTTCGCGAAAAGGTTCATGCACAGTCTAGACTTGAACTTATTACGTGCAGGCTTGCAAATTTCCTCCGGCTATTGGCGGCGTGTCTGTGCGAGAATACATTTTATACTCGACTGGGCCAATCATAATAAAGATACTCAGACACTGAACGTCCATGATTGGTTGGCAGACACTTAAGGTGCGTGCGAGTTAAAATCATCCAACCACGATAGTTGTTCTGAACTAACGTGTTTTGGAGTACAGCCGTGGAATCTTTTCGTGAAAAACAGGTGGCCCTAGTAATCAGAATTTTTTATTCACTTTTTTTTTTCAAAGCACGTATTACATTTATGTTAAGCTTCTTTAACACTTTAATGTTTGAACCCGGGTGTTACTCGGGTTACACTAGTATTATAATGATATTCGTTTTTGAAGACAATACATGCATGTAAGGAGTTCAATGTTTAAGTAATGTTTACTGGGTAAAAACATTTTGTTTCAAATTGGTTTAAATTAACACGATAGATTGTAAATTAATTTATATAAATTGGGTTAAGATGATAGGGAATCAGTAAAACTCGCCACTCCATTGACTACCGTTAACCAGCAATGCATGTCGTACAGTAGACAGCGGCGTCCGGTGTAGTATAATTAGGGTTAGGAAACTTTCGCGTTTTGAACGACCTGTAGGCAAGAATACTCTGTCCTATGAATTTCCGAGCCTCGTCTTTCTGTTAATTGGTTGCTTGCTACCCTGGTATGTAGCCGGTTCTACGTCAGACCAGGTGACACGGGATTCGGCGCTTGTTTCCTTCCTGGTTTATTATTTGCTTAGAGTTCACCGAGGCGTGTCTAATAAAACTGTGATCCAGTTGCAAACACGACATAAATGTAGGCCTGCATGAATTTGCCGTGTAAGTCGTCCTAAAATGATTTTCACGAAATTTCCATTCCTTAAGCATAATCACTAAGTACGGAGGCCCGAATTTCAAGGAAATATTTCGTAACTAGCGGTGTTTCAAAAACTTTAGCACAACTCTATGTCCGTTATTGGATGATATTAGTTGTTTCCTGTCTTTCGTATCTGTCTGCTTGCCACATACGTTCTGTGTCGGAGTAGCTTTGTTCTGATTGGCCAGAATTTCTTCTCACAGACACTTGCAGTCCAATAAACAAAGAAACTCTGCAGAGCGACTTGTAGGCTAGCTCGCGCAGAAATCTGTTCGCGAAAATCAGATGTCCCGACCAATAGGACGGTGGGAATAGGGTGCAAAGAGACCAACATGGCTGCCGTTATTATAAAGAATTTAAATAGGTGACTCGCTTCTATACTGTCCTGAATGTTGGTCAATTTTTTCAATCCTCAAAGTGTTAAATACTTTCCTGAATAATCCGGAATCAATAACATTCAAAATATAGATTGATCGGTTTCATTATAAGTACCCTGATTTAATGGATAGGTGACTACAATCTAGATATGAATCAGTGATAATTCCACTGTTTAAATCAGTTAACAGCACCTGATTTATTCTAAAGTCACTTCAGTCAGTTTAACTGACAAAATATTGAAGGAAAAAAAAAGCCAATTTTCCTTCACTTACTGATTTAGTGATATTTTCCACTGATTCATCAACCATTTCATTCATTTTTTAACAGTGATTTGTTTTTTGGCATATTGATCAGTTAAGCAAGGTGTATCGAAGTAAATAACAACGCAAAAACAAGTAAAACCCATAAAATATATGTTGTTTTATTGTGCGTTTCGTCTTTTATAATACCGTTTTACGAGGCAACATGAGCATTCAGTCTTTTATTTCGTTTTCACGTAATCATTATAGCGCTCAGTTTGTAGGTTTAAACTGCATTGCATGTGGTGAAGTGAGTGCATTCATAATTCATACCCACTATTTGTTTTAACAGTCCTAATGTTACCAGTTAAAATAAGAACAGAAAAAGGACATACGATTTAAAGCTACATGTTTTCGATAAAGAAATATAAATCACCTGTTTCCCCCCTTACTGTCATCNAAAAGGACATACGATTTAAAGCTACATGTTTTCGATAAAGAAATATAAATCACCTGTTTCCCCCCTTACTGTCATCTTTGCCTTGTTAGCTTGATTGGTAAGGTAACGGCCTGGAAGCTGGGTGATGTGGGTTCATAACCTTTTTTTTACTTTTTTTTTAACTACATTGAATTAGTGACTATCGGAAATATTTTTTCTCGTTTTAGTGGATATATTCAGCAAGAACAATGTTTATTTCGCCACACGCAGCTGGCTGTCACTTACTCAATCACTGAGATTGTTTCACTAAAACAACCAGTGGTTTTCCACCGATCCTAATTTGGACCATTTTCGCTTATTTGAGTAGTTAAGTTTCACTGCGAATCAGTGGTTTCCGACTGATTCGAATTTAAAGTGCGAGATTCCGAGATGAATAACGTTAAAAACATAGATTAATCAATTAATTCTGTAATCGATTATTCAGAGTCAATTAATAGGTTACATCAATCGATTTAATCGATATGTGAATAATCGATTATTTCGTTTCGATTCCCATCCCTAGAGCCGAAGGTCCTCGGTGGTAGCAGGGAGTGCGGGTTGGAAGCGTACGGCTGCACGGGTGGACGAGGGGCGGCGTGAGGCGGGAGGTTTATGAGCGCGAGGTAATTACGACCACCTGAGTAACTGCCGCGCTGAGAAGCTGAGCTGATACCTGGACCGCCTCGGTGCTTCGTGAAGGCCCAGGTTCCCACGCTCTCGGCTGCCTGCAGCTCACTGCAAAACTCATTGCGCTGAGTGAAGAAAGAAAGTACGGCTGAGGTGAACCACATTTTTGCATCCACGATCCGCCCTTCAGCTTCTCTTTACTGGCTCAAGATTAGGTCGGCCGGGTTCCGTCTTCTGAGCATGTACCCAACAATGATTCGTCCATTGCCAATATATAGGGCCACCTGTTTTTCGCGAAAACATTAATGCGCAGACTAGACTTCAACTTCGTACGTGCATACTTGCAAATATCTTTCAGCTGTGAGCTGCGCGTCTGTGTGAGAATACAATTTTCTACCTGACTGGGCCAATCAGAACTAAGTTATCCCTGAACTGAACGTCAGTGATTGGCTGTTAGACAACTAAGAAGCGTGAAAGTTGAAATCATCCAACCACAAAATAGGCTCTGAAATAACGTGTTATTCAGTTCAACTATAGTCATGGAATCTTTTCGCGAAAAACAGGTGACNACGTGTTATTCAGTTCAACTATAGTCATGGAATCTTTTCGCGAAAAACAGGTGACACTACCTACCAACAGAACTGCCAGAATCACGTGGTAAGGTTCAAATGAGCTTTGAAGGAGGTGACGTAGGGAAGGCACTGTAGGGGAGGGTTCTCCCGAACGCTCGCCGCTGGAAGAAAAGAAACCACTTGACACTGCTGGCTCTATACACACCAAAGCGATAACATCGCTCTCTACTACCACGCTGCTCGATTTACGTTTTTACGGCAGGTAATATGAACACGCAGAGCAGCTCTTGTCTTACCGCTCTCGGCCGCTGTCACTATACTGAACAATCTTACCCCTTCGTGCAGCGGCAATGGACTCTCCCGACTCCGCCGACGTGTTTTTTATACTCATGCGCATTATTTTCTCATTTGGATTTCACTCTTAACAGTCACTGTTCGTTCACATTCGGTTTTTTTTCGACGGAACCAGTATTTTATACTAACATGTATGTATTCCAGTTGAATTAACACTTTGATGTCTGAACAAATTTACATTCAGGACAAGTTAGATGCGGCGTGCTTATACACATCAGTGCAGGAATGCCAGTTCTGCTGAGCTCTACATTCCCATGTATCGCCATTCTATTGGCCTGTATCACATCAGACACTCTCACTATAGTGTACAGCGTTTGCTGTTGCCTTACTGTCAGCCAGTGGAGTATCGATTTCACCGTGTCCCAGACACATTTTCTTTCCTTTAATACGATGATACACAACCCATCCCCTTCGTTCAAACAAATACACAAACATAATATTTTTAGTCACTAAATTTAGTGTTGATGTGATCGAATATTCCTGAACGACTGAAAATAGATATAAGCTAACCATTCATTATCTGCAAAAGTTTTATACTCAGTAGCAAAAAAATTTTCATACAGTCGTTATTCGAGTGAAGAGATTTGGGTGGCTCTTAACATAGAGGTCTTGAGAGCCGATGAGGGTGGGGCGAGGTTTGAATGGAGCAGCGCTGGAATGCAATGAAAGGGGGGAATGAGAGATCCCCGAGAAGACCCGCCGAACAGCGGCATCATCCGACCCGATTCCCACATGCCAAAGTCCAAGAGCGACCCCACCGGGTTCGCCTTGGTGGGAGGCGAGCAGGTTAACCGCTCAGCCACCGTGACCCCTTATTTTAAAAGTTTTCGGTTTGAAATACAATCAGAGTGACGAAGAAAAATCATTCATAGAAAGCCACTAGTTTTTATTTGGGCTCGAGTACTCGGCGCTCAATTTATTTCAGATTAAAGAGGGTTAATTTTTAATTTATGTTCTTAGATCACAGGTTTGTTCATTGTGTTCATCACGTTTTGTTCTCAGCATTGTTACAAAAGTGCTGATGACGTTGTATATTTTTTTTGTGCTTTTTGTAGAGTAGGACATTAAAGAGCGTTGTTTTAAACTTTTTAGCGGTCTTAATTGAAGTACNTTTATACTCATGCGCATTATTTTCTCATTTGGATTTCACTCTTAACAGTCACTGTTCGTTCACATTCGGTTTTTTTCGACGGAACCAGTATTTTATACTAACATGTATGTATTCCAGTTGAATTAACACTTTGATGTCTGAACAAATTTACATTCAGGACAAGTTAGATGCGGCGTGCTTATACACACCAGTGCAGGAATGCCAGTTCTGCTGAGCTCTATATTCCCATGTATCGCCATTCTATTGACCTTTGTCACATCAGACATTATCACTATAGTGTACAGCGTTTGCTGTTGCCTTACTGTCAGCCAGTGGAGTATCGATTTCACCGTGTCCCAAGCACATTTTCTTTCCTTTAATAAGATGATACACAACCCATCCCCTTCGTTCAAACAAATACACAAACATAATATTTTTAGTCACTAAATTTAGTGTTGATGTGATCGAATATTCCTGAACGACTGAAAATAGATATAAGCTAACCATTCATTATCTGCAAAAGTTTTATACTCAGTAGCAAAAAAATTTTCATACAGTCGTTATTCGAGTGAAGAGATTTGGGTGGCTCTTAACATAGAGGTCTTGAGAGCCGATGAGGGTGGGGCGAGGTTTGAATGGAGCAGCGCTGGAATGCAATGAAAGGGGGGAATGAGAGATCCCCGAGAAGACCCGCCGAACAGCGGCATCATCCGACCCGATTCCCACATGCCAAAGTCCAAGAGCGACCCCACCGGGTTCGCCTTGGTGGGAGGCGAGCAGGTTAACCGCTCAGCCACCGTGACCCCTTATTTTAAAAGTTTTCGGTTTGAAATACAATCAGAGTTGCGAAGAAAAATCATTCATAGAAAGCCACTAGTTTTTATTTGGGCTCGAGTACTCGGCGCTCAATTTATTTCAGATTAAAGAGGGTTAATTTTTAATTTATGTTCTTAGATCACAGGTTTGTTCATTGTGTTCATCGCGTTTTGTTCTCAACATTGTTACAAAAGTGCTGATGACGTTGTATATTTTTTTGTGCTTTTTGTAGAGTAGGACATTAAAGAGCGTTGTTTTAAACTTTTTAGCGGTCTTAATTGAAGTACGNTTTTTTTGTGCTTTTTGTAGAGTAGGACATTAAAGAGCGTTGTTTTAAACTTTTTAGCGGTCTTAATTGAAGTACGTGTTTTGTGTGTGTGTATGTGAAAGACAAAGGGTAACTGGGCGGCACAGTTTCGCAGTTGAGTGTGAACCACTGCAAATGATGTTGCACTAACTACACTGTGAAGGCGTTGATTGTCTGGGCTGGCAAAATACTCGTTTGTACGGACGGTTATATAGTTGATTAAAGAAAATGTTTTCTTTGCCGATTAATTTTGTCTGCGTCCGAGATACTGCCACAGATTTCAGAATTACCCAGAGGCGAAAAGACGTGGCGGTTCTTTTGATGTGGGCGTACCAGTTTTCGTAATGGCTGCGCCAGGCTCTGGGGAACGGGTCTTTTGTCTGATTGGCTACTGCATGTTGCTCAAGGTTCCCTATTGGCTGACGAATAAGTTAACCACGCACTGGCGAACGACTTCGTTCCGACACGTTGCCTATCTCCCGTAGCGCAGTCTGTTGATGCGCCGCCGGTCTGATGTGCGGGAGGTTCTGGGTTCGAATCCCAGGTAAGGCATGAGTGTTAGCTTAAGTTAGGTCGTAGGTTAGTTTATTAGCAGTCCCCTGATAAGTAGGGACACCCGAATTTCGCTAAAAGGATACCGCACATGCTATATTTCAATACCTAGCGGACTTTCCAACGGTTTTCTTTTCATGATTGGCAGCGTGTTTTTTATGAAGGAATTTTCCGATTTTACTGGCCAATCGGAATTAGGTATCTTCATTTCTGTACGTCGGTGATTCGCGCGCAGACACCTGAGAAGCGTAACACGGAAACCATCCAATCACGAATATGGATCTGAGATAAAGCGAAAATATTTACGGCCATTGCTAGACTACAATGTCTTACGTCCACAGCCACAACTTCCTTTGGTTATTGGCCGAGTGTCCACATGAAAAGACATGTTCTTGTTTGACTGGGACAATCGTAATAAAGTACTCCGATACTGAACGTCCATGATTCGCGGACACGAGGCACGTGACATTTAAAATCATCCAACCACGAAAGTGCATATGAACAAAAGTCTTCTGGAGTACAACTGGTCTTGAAATATGTTGCTATGTTAGACATCTGGCCAATTGTTTAATATATTTTTTTCTAAAATATTATATTAAATTTTACATAAGAACAGAAATATACGTGGATAACTATTTTTTGTCAAAAATAATTATATATATATATATATATATATACATATCCTGAAAAAACAGCTACAAAGTGTTTTTTTTTGTTTGAAATAGTTATCTTTAAAATTGACGCAATGAGAAGGAATTTCGTTTAACACTGGTTCCCCATTTGAAGTTTGCGGCTGCCGGCTTGGTAGGCAGGGCCGTTAAGCAGCCTAATCTGTGGCAGCAGTTTTGCTTCTGTGTATACAGATGTCCTGTGCGCGGCGCCTCCCAAGCCGCGTGCTGCGCCTCGCGTCTCGGCGCCGTGGGAAATGGCGGCGCGCCGGGTGGGAAAGACGACCGCGCCCGGTGTCACTGCCGCCTTGTCCTCGCGTTCGTGAGAATGTCGCACGCATCACGTGAAGATTCTAACTCGCGATTTGGAGACTGCTGCCAGCTAATTATTCACAATATTAATTCTTAACACACGCACCTCTTACACTCGTTCCACGTGAACCAAGATTACTCTGGCGACCTTCGTGGGGCCGCGGTGGTATAGTGGCTAGACTGCTCGCCTCCCACCTAGGCGAACCGGGCTCGATTCTCGACGGGGTCACTCCCGGATTTTCGCATGTGGTAATCGTGCCGGGCGATGTCGCTGGTCGGCAGGTTTTCTCGGGGATCTCCCGTTTCTTCCGCCTTAGCGCTGCTCCATACTCACCTCACTTCACCCTCATCGGCTCTCAAGATCACGATGTTAAGAGCCGCCTAAATCGCTCCTTTCTAGCGAACCTTCGTGGTTTCATGTCAAAGACAGCTAAAGCTCGGTTTCACTTGCTAGTTTGGATTTATTGTTCCTTGCTGGTTTAAGCTCATAGGAAAGAAACACTTCGGTAATGCCACTATAGTTCTTTAACCCCTTAAAGTACACACTAATGTTTTGTTTCAGGTGTTGGAAAAGTAGAAATATTTTGCGTGAAAAATACCTATGAATCTCCTATACCAGCGGACTCTTTGGAGCCTATGGAAATGGTTTCAGTAGATCCGCGGTACAAGGAGCAACCAATTACTAAATAGTTGGTGTGTCAGCATCAACTAATAGCATTGCCCAGGAAATTGCGATGCCCGTATTGGTACTAGTTTCTTGACTTGTACAGCACGGACCATGAGTTCACGTATTCTGCAACATACCAGACGTGAACGAGTATATTCGGGATAATGTGTTAAGGGGTTAATAGTTTTCCTTAGCTCGCAGTATATTTGTGTGCCTAAGCACGTATGCGTACAAGTAAGTTATACAATTGAAACTTTTACAAATGTTACTGTATATTTTGTTTTGTAATGTTTATTTTTAATTTATCTGCTAAATTTACTGTATTATCCTTTTTACTGTAGTTGATAAGTATTGCAGGTCGAGGTAATTAAATGAAGGATGGTATTTACATTCCTAATTTAACTTCTTAAGAGCGTAAATTATCAATAAATCAAGGAAATGTAAATTGGCGTGTAAGGCCATACCTCATGGCGTTACCTTTTGACTAGGATGTCCCGTGTTAAAATCTCTGGCACCCAGATTAATTCAGTGTATAAATTACCTCTCCCTTTCGGCTGATTGGCTTCGTGAAACGCTGAAAAGTAAAACGCCAATTTCCAATTGAAAGAATTTAATCGTCGTATGAGAGACTAGACTTGTGTGCGAATTCTCTGCGTATTTGTTGTCACTTGTCCTTGATCTCTTCATATTCAACAATTTATCTACAGGATGTATCTAAATTAAACCAACAATCTTCGGCAACAGGTTAATCATGAATAAAGAAGATGAAAACACAAATCCTATACGACCTATGGTATAACATTAAACGTAATGGCGGTACACATATTTGAAGTTGGACCTGAAGAACTTGTGTATTACAAACACTGAAGAAACTATTTAAGACTGAACACTGAGTGTCTGATTAGCGTGTAAAGTTATTTGTGATATGCGGATTAATAATCTATCTTTTAAATACCGAGTTTTCTATAGCCTCATGGAGAGTAAATCGAAATAAGGGTGGTAACCGTGGTTATTTCCATGAAATAATGTGACAGCGACAGACAGGTGTTGTGGTGTTTACGTAACTTTGCTCCGTTACGGGTTGTCCAGACATTCAGGGTTCCGTCTTGAATATTTTCTACAATATCTGTAATAAGCTAGTGTGCTTTAGGTTCAACTTCAAAGATGTGTACCGCCCTTACGATTCACCTTAGACTATAGGCAGAGACCTGAAAAATTCGCGAGTTCAATGACCTACAGGCTAGACTCTATAGTCTTATGTACAGATATGCCGATATCAACTGCACATTGGTTGTCTGCTGTCACAGCAGAAGGCGAAGATTGGGCCAGCCTTCTCCAGGAGGTGTCAAACACCGCGTGGACCAATGGTTGACATTTTATTAACACACGTTTTGAATTCTAGCTTGTCCCGAAATGAATCCGCGAATTTTTCAGGTCGTGTAGGTGTGTATGTGTATATGTGTATATATACATATATACACATACATATATATGTGTGTGTGTGTATTTTCACTCACTTATTTTCGTGATTAACCTGCTGCCGAGGTTTGTCGGTCTAGTTTAGATACCTACTTTATATTCCCTTGCACCCTTCATGGACAGATGTGCAGTCTTGAACCCGAACGCCCATGTTTATTTTGGTTTTGTTGTGAACTGTAAAACTCACACGGAACATGCGTATTATGTGTACATTTAATATAAGTTAAAGAAATATATTTTATCTTGAATTTACAAATTGTATTTACAAAAACAAATGAGCAAATATCGGCAAGGCGTGATTCTGGCGATATGGAAGTGCTCTTATAAACTGTTGAAAATATAGCAGAACTTTCATTTACCTATAATTGATGCATTATTGTAGACTTATACACTTTTATAGATTTTAACGATTATACTTTCACTTGTGTGGACAGAGATAGTAATTAGTTGTTCTTACAGAGACTCACTAAACGGCTTCCAATCACCAAGTTGGGCATTTTAATTGTTTAATTCCGGTTATTTCGAGAGTCGTTGAAGACGTGGTGGCTACAGTGGCTCGAGAAAAGTTACGCATTCATTTTACATAATAAATTTATATATAAAACATTCGGTAGCTGTTGCGGAAATGAAACAAAATACGTCAACAAGGCAGTACTTCAAAGTTAGTTATTGTAAATACAGAGTTTCAACTTATAGTTTTCTTAGTTCGTTTTTTAAAACAACTTTTGAGCTAAATTTTGACAAAATTTAAAACTCTGAAAATTTTCAGTGGTAGTTCACGGAAATATCTTGGCAACTATTTTCCAAGCCATTGTTTATAAAATACAAAAGGTTCTTACTACGTATAAAATACGTATAGGCTGTTCACAGTAAAGTGAGCACTTTTGAGGTCATAGTTACTTTTTTCCTTTCAGCCAATTTTCATAATTCAACTACCTTTTTAAATAAATATTGTCATGTAAGTAATAAACACAGTGTGTATATTCCACCGCACTCGGAAGTTAACGCCTAAGGCTAAAATAAAATATATTTATTGACTCTTATTCCACATGAGAGGGCTTCCAAAAGTGCTCACTTTACCGTGAATAGCTTATAACGAAATGTAACACGTCTTGAAAACTTCTAAACGATTGTCAGACTGAATTACTTTATAGTCAGCCAAACACGGTTTTTTGAAGTGGCTTGCTCTCATAGCTAACTGGATCTTCCTGAGGAACACAGCAGTTTTGATGAACTAGAGGAACATTAGTCAATTAGCGAATGTTAAGTCGTGCGTCAGGAAGATGCTTTAATAATTAGCCCATGTTCTACATAGTGAGCGCTGCAGCTTAAAAACTTGAACTAACGAACTCGTCACCTCTAACGTGACCAACGTCACTTAATTTCAGACACTCGTAAGTCTCCAGTATAATTACTAAGAGACCTTTCAAATTTGCGTTATTAATTGAAGACACGTTAAACTTTGAACACTTTTAGCTTTGCAATACGTTTGTTATTGTAATGCACTTTATCTGACACGCCCTGGGTAACTCTGCGCCAATAAATGAACACTTCACAACTGTGTGTACCAATCACGTGCAGTTCGGTCAGAAAGAGCGTGACTTTNTGCACTTTATCTGACACGCCCTGGGTAACTCTGCGCCAATAAATGAACACTTCACAACTGTGTGTACCAATCACGTGCAGTTCGGTCAGAAAGAGCGTGACTTTACAACTATGCATCAGCCAATGGAGAAACGACGCCGGCCCCAGTATATACAGCTCTGTGAAGTTTAACCTGATGCCAAACAATAACGCGAATTTGCAGGCCCCTTATATTTACTGAAGAATTCCAAGAAAACGGTAAATTCTGAAACTAAAACAAGGAGAGATTTTTCATTAATTTTGACGTTCTGATTACAGTAAACCATCGTCGAAAAACAAAAATGCTTCCTTGTTCAGCCTACAAAATAATTTTATGATAGTGACGAGTTTCGAAATGGTCATATATTTCGTAGCTACATATTTTCCAGACATACAATATTCCGTGTTAAATACTTCCTCTGATATTTGAAATTAATTCTTGATCCAACTCCAAGAGTTTATAACGTTCTTCAGTATAACTTTTTACCACAAACCGTTTAAATCGTTTACGTGCTCAATTTTTTTTTNCAAGAGTTTATAACGTTCTTCAGTATAACTTTTTACCACAAACCGTTTAAATCGTTTACGTGCTCAATTTTTTTTTTCTTTACGAACCTGTAACTGCTATTGCGAGTGTTATTCGTTAATATCTTGTATTCTGGCAATTTCAGATGCAATGTTTTGAAATTTTCANGTAACTGCTATTGCGAGTGTTATTCGTTAATATCTTGTATTCTGGCAATTTCAGATGCAATGTTTTGAAATTTTCATTGAATACGAAAGTACTTCCAAATAATTCATTCACGTGTTCCAGAATTTAATTAAGAAACAAATTCTCTGAGTGTTACAAAAATTGTTCAGGAATGAAAATTTGCACCTTGCCGTTCAACAGAAAAAATGCGGGAACAGTAAAAATAGAGTGTAGTTTGTGGCTATACCGAAAAAGTTCGAAATAAATTCTGTTAGGAACCTCGAAAGAGGAATATGCTGCAAACCACTGAAGATTTATTTTCGTGTCATAAGGTTGCTTATTAAGTTACCCTGTTCAAAAAAAGAGAAGGGGGGGATGTAGCAGGTATACTGGCTTACTAGCGAGAGCCTTGGAGTGGAAAATCAGTATTTAATTAATATCTTTCACAAAACCCCCAAAAGCAATTATAGAACGTCGGATGTTATATTTATCATAATACTTCCTCCTAACGTGTTATTATTTTCCCTGGGGGCCACCCGACCAAAAAAAATTATTATTAATGTTGGCTCCTTCTGTGCTTATGTTTTCACACACAAATCGTGCTTTATTTTCGTAAAATACATTTAGATGAAGGATCGCAGTCCTGCATACATTTTATCATGTTCAAACATATATATTATCTTGCCGAGATGCATTTACTTCTATAATGGAATGCATTGTTTTCCGGTGAAATGTAAATTTTTATAAAAACCCGTAGAGTGCGAGGTAGTAATTTGAGATGTTTTGAAATCATCGACGTTACAAATTCTAGTTTGCTTCTCATTTAATTATTTCAACCTTGTGTTCTTTTTGTTTTTTTTTTGCAACTAATTGCACCCTAACTGCACCTAACACCGCCGTAATATAAATACAGCTGTAAGATTTAGAAGCAGAACGACACAATATTTTCGGATGTGCTGACGCTATTCTCTCCACTGTAAAATACTTCGTTTAGAAGAACGTGATATGTCATATTTAGATGAAATGTAAGTTGAACATGTTTGCTGTTTATATCCACAANACTTCGTTTAGAAGAACGTGATATGTCATATTTAGATGAAATGTAAGTTGAACATGTTTGCTGTTTATATCCACAAAGAAAAACGGTACTAGTTAAATTAAACAAATGAGATGGCAAGAAAGTTTGTCTTAATCCCTTGACGTACACATTAATTTTTAGTTTCAGATTTTGTGAAATAAGAAATGTATGATGCGAATAGTANGTCTTAATCCCTTGACGTACACATTAATTTTTAGTTTCAGATTTTGTGAAATAAGAAATGTATGATGCGAATAGTATTTAAGAATTTCTTATAACTACTGGCACTTCCGAATTTATGGAAAGGGTTTTAATAGACGCATGGTACGAGAAGCAACCAATTATAAAAATAATTGGTGTGTCAGCTGAAGCCAAAATAGCTTTGCCCAGGGAAAGTCAATGTGCGTATTGATGCTAGCTTGCGACCTTATACAATACCTACCATAAATTCACCTATTCTGCAACATGCCAGACGTGTACGAGTATACTCTGGATAATACGTTAAGGAGTTGACACGTTGAGTCACAATGTCCACGATCGTGAACATGTTGCATATGAAGGCTATTTTTTCCCAGTGCTGTACACACCGAGTAATTAGTACCCAATGCCTCTTAGAGTCTTCTTGATGGGTAATCTGATTTGTGAAAGTTGCCAAACCTCTAGTTTATGAATGGCTGATGGTAACGCAGCACGTTGTTCACTGGCTACAACAAGTACATTAGACACAAGTACAGTGCACATCAAAATATTACACTATTGCAACACTTTGACTAAACAATTAATGCGTGACCGAACAGGTTATGCCTCTGACTGTTCGTTTGAAACTAGCGTTGGTTTCCAAGCAGACAGTTTCCCAGTTTTTACCAAAACACGATGGGCAGTCTCCACACAATTTTGTATTGTATATTTAATTTCTAAAAAAACCCTACAATTTAGCGTTATAATTCATCTCCAAGTTGGACTGCATGTAGGTATATGTTTGTGTCGCTTGTGTCATTGGACCTCCGCTCAGTCGACACGCCCTGCAGAGCTCAGCCAATACACACATTCAGCACTCTGGTGGCTTTATTCCGTGTGGCCGGGTTTAATAGGAGAATTAACTGTAGAGGGCTGCGGAGTCCATATTGTTGCCGGCTTATAACGCGAAATTGTACGGTTTCTATTCATTTCCCTGCGTGTAAAATCGATGTTTAAAATCAAACCGCATTTGATAGTTGAAGAAACCTCCAACTCTGGTTTTTGGGTTTGCCACACATACGAGTTGGAAAAGTGTTGCAACACTAGAGAGCTAAAAACGTTTCAGCTGCATTCTATAATTTTTTATGTCTCTTGGGGAAATGCAGTTTTAGACTAAAATAAATAGTAATTCAATCTTTTTAAAAAAAGAGCATTAGGGTTACAGTTTGGATGTGGATAATTTAGTTCTTGTAGAACGTATTAAAAATTCTAATTTGATGTCTTGTAGGTTGTGTTGTAACTTTAAGCTAATTTTCCGTAATAATTGTATATATTTAAGTTGGCAACATAGACACATTTCCAACATGGCGGACGACACCTGTCCTTGTGCGGCGTGTGACGTTGAACCGAGAAACCGACGTAAACAACCCGACCGTGAAGCAATACGCGTGTGTTTGTTGTCGAAGTGTCGGATTTCACGACCAATCACAGAGCAGCTCGGCCACCGCTTAGCGGATCTGTTTCCTTCCCGGGGCCGATTAACGACCGAAGTCTACATGGAATGTTCGGGNGTAGTCGAGTGTGCCGTTGCGCCACCGAGCTGGAACCGAGTCAAATACTGCGTCGAACAAACTTCCGCCATAACTCGACGAATCCTCCCCAGGAAATACTTCCACAAAACACGGTATCCTGCATTTCATCTCGGGAGGCGTAATTATTTGTGGCACGAGAAAATACCTGGACGAGTTATGAACTGCGGGTCCGTTATCATTGTAGGGGAGGAAGTGGGCGTGTTGCATGTTTTTTTTTGTTTTTTTTTTTCGGTCGGCTTAACCTCGATGGCTTCCGAGGGTAATAGAAAAGTAAAGAACGCCCCGTAAAGAAAGTTTTTTTTTTTCCTTTCCCTAGGAGATGCGGGCCAGCTGTATTCTCCACGAACATGACTTGCAACAAATTAAGACCCGCAAGCCAGCAAGAGGGTGAAGTGCAGGACGCTACAACCCCACGCAGGAGGTGAATGTTCGCGGTAGGGGTGATATCCTACGAGGGGCGAGGGAGGTCCTTCGACCCCCTACTGGTGTCACCGAAAGGAAGGAAGTTGAAGGGCTAGGGGCGGCCCAACAGCACCACTTAACGGCTTCCTCAATTTTTTTTTTTTTTTTTTTTTTTTAAGATTTGATTTCCACCACCGAAGTCAAGAGTATTCAACACTTGGAAATCGAATTTCTGCTCTCGTCCGCCATCTCCCCAACCCCTTCGCCGCCATCCCCTCGTCGCCAGAAGCTTTCTCCTTCGCCGTCCTTGGAGACGACAAGAGTGCGCCCTCTTGCTTGCGACGACTGGCGAATGAGTTCTCAAAAAGGAAATAGCGTTTGCGGGAATGAGCTGTTCGGGAAATTCGGTTTCCTCTTCGCCTCGAGTTCCGAACTCCCCTTTTGGATCATGCTTCGTCCATGCTCTCGCAGCTTGCAATTTACTGACAAACACTTACTTGCACTCCTGAAATTATTTGAAGAATTCTTGAACCGCAGTTTAGAATTCCGCAGATTTACACATGTATATCTCCGTTATGTTTACAATTGGATCGCAGTTTATTAGACACGCCCAGGTGAACTCCGAGCCAATAACAGACCTGCAAGGAAACGAGCACCAAATCCCATGTCATCTGATGTGAGGTAAAACTCGCTACACACTGGGGCAGCAACCAATCAACATAAAACTGAGGCTCGTAAATACACAGGACAGTGGAGTCTAGCATGCAGGTCGTTCAAAACCCGAAATTTTCCTCTCCCTAATGATCACTAGAGAGACGGATATTTCGCAGATTCATTCGACAACAAGCTAGACGTCGTAATCCTTTGTGTACTCGAGCCTCAATCAGTTGTTCATTGGCTGTTACTCCAGTTTAACCCGACAGCAGGTAGCACGGTATTCGGCCCTAGTTCTCCTTGCAGGTTCGTTGTTGGTCGCAAGTCGTCTTGGGCGTACCTTACTGTGGTCTGATAGAAGTAGAAACTCCCATGTACATGTGGTTGCAATTTAACTTGTCCTCGAACTAATTCGCGAAAATTCCTGGCCTCTGATGATTACAGGTGAGAATATATGTCTTCGTTAACGGCAAAAACAAACGAGTGCCATTACATCGCACGCAAGATATTTGAAAGCTTGGGTCACGTCACAAAGCTACGAAAGGCGAAAGACGAGGGTTCCAGAGAGTCTAAAAACTACCTACAGTAGTATACAAGAGTTACAAGACATGTATCTTCTAACTCACGAGTTGAATACTGCTTATCGCTACCCGTGTTATAGAGTCCACGGTGGTGTAGTGGTTAGACTACTCGCCTCCCACCTAGGCGAACCGGGCTCAATTTCCGGCGGGCTCGCTCCTGGATTTTCGCACGTGGGAATCGAGCCGGACGATGCCACTGGTTGTTGGGTTTTCTCGGGGATCTCCCGTTTCCCCTGCCCTTTCATTCCGAACGCTGCACCATACTCACCTCACTTCACCATAATCGGCTCTCAAGACCTCGTTGTTAAGAGCCCCCCAAATCTTTTCACTCACTCACTCCAGTGGTCGCCAAGCTTTCAGATACCCTGCTACATCAATAATTACGGCGACAAGTATAGTGAAGTTAGATCACACCCAATTGCCAACTGTAATTTCTCTTGTTAAATATTGAAAGGATATTTAACTTCGAAGTTTTTTGTTGTAGTTATCATAGTAATGTGGTACACCTGTAGAAAGTGTTTAGTTATTAGTTGGTTTGTTGTTATAGTTCTTTAACTGCGAGCAATCGTTTATGATTTAAAAAAATAACTAGCATGTATTACATCTTGAAATCTCACTTTAATTAACATGGTGATGTTGCCGTTAGTATGAGTAAATTATTTAGTATGACATATTCTTTCCGTGTTTCTTTTTTCCTGTCTTTTTTGCCTCTGCGTACATTATAAATTATTTTATTAATTGACTTGGCAAAAGAAAATTCTGTCAATCGTTTTCCGAACGTCTATAGATTGCCTGCAGCAAAACGTCGTGCAAAACTTGTCAAATTGAATCTTATTTCAGGGAACAGGAAAGTTGCAACATCGTCCAAATGACTGTGCTATATTTTTTACGTGAATACGTCTTTAAATTTGCAACCATAGTTGGCAATTCAGGAAATTTAATGATAACAAAATCGGGGGATACAGTCTGGGATTGCAGCTCCAAATCTATAGTATACATCTAAAATTCAATTACACCACTTGATTGCCAAAGGATCAAAGAATTTGTTACGTTGAGTGAGGACTACGAAGCTTCGCACGCGTGGGGTGGGGGCTCCGCCATTTTTAGTTCGTTTCGCCACGCTTCATAATTTCCACGTAGTATAACTTTTGACGCGGAGTAGCTACGGCGCTCGTTTAAGTTTTAATCAACAACTCTCGTCGAGATCAATCGATTTAGTGTATAAAACATTTGTGTGGCATGGTTATGGCGAAATTGTTTTAGTTTGAAGTAAAAAAAATTAAAAACTCAACACAATGTCGGTCGGCCTATACTCGTCAAAAAGCCAAGTCGAAATACAAAAATCGTATACGGTTGGAAAGAGCATCTCAAGGGCAATCCAGTGATACCCATGAAACCCCATGTGATCGAGTGAAGCGGTGCCGGGGACGTAAAATACCCGTTAACGTAGACGTATTCACGCAAAACAAACGGCCGTGTCCCCGACACAGCCATACCCCAAATTTTTTTCTTACCTTCAGGTTTTAATTAAAATAGCAATGTCAGCAAATACATGTTTGTTTGTTGCCTAATAATGTGTGTCATTCTTCGTCCCCATCTCTTTTTTTTATATTTTTTTTATAGCAAGAATCAAGTTTTTAAATTAAAAAGTGATGTTAGCCAACAATAACTTTTCGGGCTGCGAATTCTGCAAACTGCGAAGTACAGTAATGCAAATTTTTGAAATAAAACACTATGCCTTTGTGTTAAAAGTATCCGAGAGCTTTCCAAAATATCACCCACGCGTGTTAAGTAGTGAATAAATGTATTGTCAGAAGTGTTTTTGGATGGTGCATTACATCATATTCAGAATCATCTTGTTAAACGGAGACGTGATAATCAGTGGCGGTTTATGGCTAGTTCCAAGGTGTGCTAATATTTGCTGCCGACTGAACACTCACGGAGTACTCCGTATGTACCAGTGACCACATACTAGTGACCACACAGCTTGTCTGTGATATTGTGACCATTCGCGGGCAACAGATGAGGTAGGTATATTAAATAGATGTAGCATTGGAGAGCGATTCAGTGTTTTCCCCAAATTACTGTGTGATAGTATTTATATTCTGTTACTTTCAGGTTCTTATTAAAGTGGCAGTGTCAGTTAAAGTATAGTTGCTTGTGTCAACATTAACACTGGCTCATCCTCTAACCCCATTACGTTTCTTTACAAGAGTTAGTGAAGAGATTTGGGCGGCTCTTAACAGCGAGGTCTTGAGAGCCGATGAGGGTGACTGAGGCGAGTATGGATCAGCACCGGAATGAAGGGGCGTGTGAAACGGGAGATCCCCGAGAAAACCCGCCGAACAGCGGCATCGTCCGGTACGATTCCCACGTGCGAAATTCCAGGAGTGACCCGGCCGTGGATTGAACCCGGTTCGCCTTGGTGGGAGGCGAGCAGACAAACTGCTCAGCCACCACTGCCCCGTTTTACTATATCGTAAACTGAAAATTATGGCTTAATCACTTCTGCAGAGTTCTCGATATGTCTGATAGTATTTCCAGTTATATATATATATATGCGTTGTAGGTATTTATTAACGAGGTTTGCTCAGCAAAGTGCTTCAGTAGTCGATTTGCGCGCTTCGGAACGTTCGCGCGCGAATACAACCCGGAGCTGCCGGCGAGCGAAGCGGCTGAAGCAAAAATTTAACTGTCGTAACCAGATACGACTCCCGTCTGCCACATAATAATGAAAAAAACATACACACGAGCCCAGCGGCGTCGGCGGTAAAGGAGAGGGGAAAAATAGATTACCCGTGTCCGTAATTGATCATATTTCTCTCTGGCAAACGTCCCGCGAGTTGAATGCCGCGGTTATTAAAAAATGGGTTGGCCTGGAAAGGAGGAGGTAGAGGGAGATTGGCNGCCGTCATCATCGTCAGGCCCCACGGCAGCAGAAAAGGGCGCCGCTCGGCAAACCGAGGCAGGAAACGGCGGAAAGAAGACGAAGGTAAATTGGCGGCGAGATTAAGGTCGCGCCGAATATGACATGTCCAAGGTTACATATGAATCAGGAGAAGAAATTTGATTGGCAAAGGACGGGGGAGAATAATGTCTGGAGAAAGATAAGGGCTGAATTATATTTTTTTTAATGATTAGCTGTGAAAGGAGCGGTGGATGAATGGGTTTATATATTTCTTCTGGGGGAAAGAATTTTTGCCAGTAAAAAATTCGGGCTTCTGGAGAGAAGACTCGTAGCAAGTTTCTTTTATGCGCCGCTTCTTGAAAGGAGGTAGGAGGCCCGGAGGTGGATGAGAAGGAATCGACGTCGGCTGTCCGGACAGTTTCTCGTCAGGCGAGACGAGCGGGACTCGTCGGCGGCCATTTTGGCCTGCGCCTGCGTGGAGGGAGCGGGGTTCGAGTCCCGTAGAGGGGAAGAGAAGAGAACTCGGACACGCACCGTTACCTCTCTGATGCAGAGACGCGAGATGTATCCTGGAACAACTGTTCGCCTCGCTCTGCCCCGTCTGGACGTTCAAGAGTGTGTGTGTTTGTTTCCGGTACAGTAGAACCTCGCACGGCTCTCGTCAATCCGGAATTTCAGTTTATTTTGACAGACGGCTACGGTGTACATGTGCGGTACTGTGGTATTATTTTAAAAATTAAATACATTTGAACTCGACCGAAGATCGCTCGCCACACTGAGCCCTGCTTAAACTCTACGTATATGCACATTGTGTATTCTTCCACCATTCGTAAAATTAACATTGCTACATGCCTGAGCACTTTGTCCATACGTGGGTCAAGGGAAATCGTGAGATTATTAGCAAATTAAACATTTTACAAATTTGATAGTGATGTGTTGAAAAACCAGAATGTAGAAGTATTAATATCAGTATTCACAAATGTTTACCTAGCTCTTTCAATTAAACGTTATTACATGGAACTACTTTCACTCCGTCGTTGCCAACTGTACCGGATGCATGCCAGTCAGTGTGCCCACTAAAATACACGCAGGTAGAGGCAGTGCCATTTTTCGAACGTTTATTTCAAAAGTGCTTACTTTACCGTGAAGAGCCACTAGACTAAACGACTTGGCGGTTTCTTTGATGTGGGCGTGCCCACCCCCTGATTGGCTGCGCGAGGCTCTGGGAACGGGCCTTATGTCTGATTGGCTACTGAATGTCAATGAAGGTTCCCTATTTGCTGGCCTGCCGGATTGCGAGCAGGTTACCGGGCGCTCATTGGAGAACGGCGCATGTCGCTGACCAACGAGGACGATTTTCTTGCTTGTGCGGTTGGAATTCGCGGATATATAAGCGGTTGTTTCGCTTCTGAATTCCGAACTATTTTGCGCCTGTGCCAAAGCATCCGCTTCTCCGTCTCTACTTTTTTCGGCGACCCACTGTTGACTCAGGGGCTAACAAACACAGTTTACTTGTTTTTGCTCCGAAACTTGTAAGTTAACTGAAACTGCAGTACGTATACGTGTATTCGTAATTTTGCTACATTATTTCNTCCGAACTATTTTGCGCCTGTGCCAAAGCATCCGCTTCTCCGTCTCTACTTTTTTCGGCGACCCACTGTTGACTCAGTGGCTAACAAACACAGTTTACTTGTTTTTGCTCCGAAACTTGTAAGTTAACTGAAACTGCAGTACGTATACGTGTATTCGTAATTTTGCTACATTATTTATTTATGATTATAATTCCAAAGAAGCCTAAGTGCCTAATTATGTATGGCACCAAGTAGATAATTGCGGATAATGTANCTTTATGATTATAATTCCAAAGAAGCCTAAGTGCCTAATTATGTATGGCACCAAGTAGATAATTGCGGATAATGTATATACTCTGTTCACGAATAAATGAGCACTTTTGAGAATCCTGATTAGTATCTACTTTTACGCACATTGTGTATTCTTACGCCACATGCAAAATTTACATTGTCATGGCTATGATCACTTTATTCCTGCGTCCGTCAACGGAAAAAGTAAATTTACTATAAAATTAAATATTTTAAAATTTATGCTAATTCTTACACTTGCATCTAAAACAGAAAACAAAATAAATATTTTCATATTCACACATTTTCGCTTAGTCTCTCGAATTCAACGTTAAGGCATGGGAATATTTTCTCACCGCCGTTACCAATTTTACTGGGTGCATTTCAGTTAGCGTGCCCTTTAAAATACACGCAGGTAAGGACGGTGGCATTTGTTAAAGGTTGATTTCAAAAAGTGCTCAATTTAACGTGAACATCCTAAATCGGGTATTAACGTGTCGTAACTATGGCTGATGAACTATTCTGCATCTCTCGGCACATGACTCACGAATAAGAAAGCGAGGGAACTGTTACCGCTGAAAAGTAACTGTTTAGCTAACTACCCGTCACGTTTCCCGCAAGAGCGTGATCTGCGCCAGTTTTCTCGGATCGCACGGAACACGACCTCATAAATCACCGGGACCTTATTCCCGCTCGTCAGTTCCNTCTGCGCCAGTTTTCTCGGATCGCACGGAACACGACCTCATAAATCACCGGGACCTTATTCCCGCTCGTCAGTTCCAGGTTTCGACTCGATCCGAAGAGAGTCCCGCGGTAGAAACCTCCATGCGGGTGATGAATACTCCCGGTGGAATCACAGAATACTTCAAGAATAACACCGCTGAAACAGCAGTTTAAGCTTGATTTCACATTTACGCCGATAACGCCAAACAGACAGGCGAACATGACCTATGGTTGTACACATATAAGCAGATGTTTCTGCGTTACTATTTTGATGTTTGGTTGCATGTTGTTTACGACCACGCGGTTTTTAATACCAAGGTTCCAGAACCAGTGATGGACAACAAACCAGAAGCAGTAATTTTTCTACTCTAATTTTATTAATTCCACTGTGGCACGACTGTAATGTTGTTTTATACGTCAAAAAATACTTTACACTTTAGTGCTGCCCATTGGTTAATTTTCAAACTACATTTATTCAATACCAGTGATGAATAAAATTAACGTTCATTTTTACGTATTTCATAATAAATACAAACGTTTAAATATTCTATACTAGTTCATTAATACACGTTGACCATCCAAAATATTAAACTGAGAAAACAGTCAACAAAATATTGGTTTGTATAGGGCTAAAAACATATTTAGTTGCCCCAACAAAATATTTTGTTGCGTAAACAAAACTTCAAGCGCAACCAAATTAATTTTGTCCATCTAACAAAATTAACACTAGGATTAACAATACCTCTGTGTCTAAAAGAAATCAGACTTTCAACAAACTATGTTGTTGACTCAATGGTATATATTTGTTTGGTCACTCGTTTGATTGCCTTCCTTCGAAAATACAGCTGGAGTGTTTCCTTGTATTTTTTGTGACAATATAGATATTGGCAATGATTCTTAGTGCATTTATCGATACTTAGTAATGGTATAAATGTCCTTATAAAACAATCTTAACAGAAAAATAAAAAGTAAAACTGTAAAACTTGAAATATTTATTTGCGCACGTTGTCCTATGTTTGAACGTATGTAGCACCCGGGTGCATCTGATCTAGGTCCGTATCTCAGTCGGGCTTGGAAAACATTTTTTGTATTAACCGAAACTATGTAATGTACGTAGAGTAAAACAAATCTTTAGTTGCACCAACCAAATATTTGTTTGGGGCAACCAAATAAGAAGAAAACAATAGTTTGGTTTCTATAACAAAATATTCCATTTCTCCTATACAAACCATTTATTTGGCTGTGCCAAAACTTTGTTTTATTCAACAAAACCTTTTTCTTGGTGTAAACTATGTGAATCTAATGACTTCCGGGAAATATCCGCGAAGCCTGCTCTTCCGCTTGAAATTTCGACGTGATATTAACTTATTATTAGAGATGATGGTTTATCGCGGAAAAGTTGATTGTATTTTTGGGAATCAACGTACTGTACACATGACCCGAAACTTTTTTCTCCTTATTCGCTGTCATGCATGTGTGAGGC
The DNA here is from genome assembly GCA_002778355.1 of Clitarchus hookeri. Taxonomy (NCBI): domain Eukaryota; kingdom Metazoa; phylum Arthropoda; class Insecta; order Phasmatodea; family Phasmatidae; genus Clitarchus; species Clitarchus hookeri. Next base: position 215,066 of record NQII01002442.1, on the reverse strand, counting down.
TACTACCCCATTTCAGTGGGCCAATGAGGATTCTGATACTATAAGGCAGAACGTTCGTGATTGGTCTGCAAACAACATAGCTGAGTCAGAACATTGTTCATCCAAACATGAAAGAATTAACTAGTTTGAGTGTTATAGAAGATATGTTGGCTCAACATCTCTACTTATAACGTGGCTCGTGTGGAAAACGATAACGTTTTCTGATTGGATGTTGTAGTTGAGTTGAGAGAGATTTGGGCGTATCTTATCATCGAGGTCTTTGAGAACCAATGAGAGTGAAGTGAGGTGAGTATGGAGCAGCGCCGGAATGCAAGGTCGGGGGAAATGGGAGATGCCCGAGAAAACCTGCTGACTAGCGACATCGTCCGGCACGATTCCCACAAGTGAAGATCCCGTAGCGACCGCGCCGGCAATCAAACCCGGTTTGCCTCTAAGGGCAAAAATAAATATGAATATGAGGGAGGTGACCTTGAAAACGAGTCGGAACAACTGATCACAAACACTCGCAGTATCTGCTCGTTCAGGATCGGCCAGCTGACCATTGCAAAATGTAGAACAGTTTCTTCCCTGTTACCTCAACGGCCACATTACCTCAGCGCGACTGCTGTTCCGTGAAAATAACTGATCGCTATCAGTGCTCGGCTGTAGCTCCGTGAACTACCCCCGTGTTAGCGAAACTGGAAGAATTATTTTACCGCTACTGCAGTGTTTTGAAAAACGTCTGAGAAATGCATTCAGCATACAATGGAAGCAAAAAACAGTGTTTTAAAAAAAAAACTGGCGTTGCTGTCTGAGGACAGTTGACCAATCTGAGCGCAGCACATATTTACTGATAATTAAAACAAGCTAGAAGTGAGTCGCCTGTGTTGACCGTCAGTTCTGGTAGCCTCTGCAACGGTCGTATTGGTTCACACGACACCGGACACGCTTACCATACTGAAAAACGTTCGTTGCTAACCGACTCTCTGCCAATATAATGCTGAGTTGAAAATGTTCATTTTAGTAATTTACACTTCGAGCGTTGCTGACGCGATGTTTCGTTGCGTTGCAGTAGAACTTTATGAAAACTGCTGGCGAAGTAATATTTACTCACCAGTGTCTTCAAAGAATTCAGATGCCGCAATGTCACGGCAAACTTCAAACAGCTCCGTTAAATTCAAGCAAAGTAAAATTAAGTTGGCACCAGTCAGATGATTTTTGATTACTATATCCGAGCCCATATTAGGGTGAACGGTAGTGTGACGTATTTCTTTGTTCCTGAAGGCAACACTCCCACTCATGTGCTTCCGTTCCTTTACATGACCTGACATGAACGTTACATCACATGATGTAATTCTCGTGAAAAAAAATAACGCAATTCCTTTTCAGTTACAGAGATGAACGGGATGAGCCGTACGTCTTTTAACACACGAGTGTGTGTAATTGGGACACAGTCAGCTCGCCAATTCATTGGCCAACAGCCACCCTCCCACGAAAATTGTCAGTATGTAAACATGTGTGGTGTAGTGGAGTGGAGAGATTTGGATGGCTCCTAACATCGAGGTCTTGAAAGTCGATGAGAGTGAAATGAGGTGAGAATGGAGCAGCGCCGGAATGCTAGGGTTAGGGAAACTGGAGAACCCCGAGAAAACCACAGCAGGCTAATTATCAGGGACACATTATTTTCGCTAAAGGTATTTCCTGCCTAGTATTTCAAAACAATGCAACAGGCCCACTTTGGTGATTAAATTGTTTTAATTCCTGCGCGCTTTACATGTCTCTCATCGAATGACATATTTTCGCTGCCTAACCAAAGTAGTGTAATTCTAATTGACGTACACAAACATTTCAAAACGTAATTTCCCGAAGACACCCATACAGGTGTAGGTAGCATGCGTGGATATATTTTAGGAAAAAAACATATGTCCCTACTAATAAGTAAACATTTTTTTAAACCCGTTTTCATTTATTTTAAAGCCGGTCTTCCCTCTCTGTTGTAATTATAAAACTGAGTTGAGTGTAGGAAGAGGTTTGGACGGGTCTTAACTCCGAGGTCTTGAGAGCCGATGAGTTTGAAGCGAGGTGAGTATGGAGCAGTGCCGAGATGCAAGGAAGGTGGAAACGGGATATCCCCGAGAAAATCCACCGAATACAGACATCGTCCGGCACAATTCCCACGTGCGAAAATCCATGAGCAGCCCCGCCGAGGTTTAAAACTGAAGTACACACATTTCTACAGAAAATTTACTTTGAATCTTGTTCAACATGTACACAGTTAAGTTTTCAACCGCACAAAATTTCCCCCATTTTTCTGTGTCAAATGATGCAAGTCACATTGCCATACCCGCAATATATCATTGTGGAATAATAAACGTAGAAACTCGCTGATCACAACACAGGAACTGCCAGAGAACGGATCGTGGATAACCTTATAGGCATAAGGACTTTTCGAAAATAAAAAAAATACCAGTTTTAAGAAAGCAAGGTGACAGATTACCGGAGGGTGAAATTAGTGATCAAGATTCCGAACACAAGGCCATCCCAAGAAGACCTCCAAGACAACTAGCAGATGTGGCCGATTAACAGCTCATTATATTAAATTAAGAAAGAGTCTGTCTTTTGTCAAGAAAACTAACAACTTAATAAGGTTTATTACTAACCTGATGTGCGTACAGACATTGTGCAAAATGGAATAATTTCTGAAAACACAAATCGCTAAGTTTGGAGTCGAGTAACATTAAATAAACAGTCCTTGTCTTAATTAAATATACCGCATTCAAGATTAATTCTAAATTCACGTTTAATTTGCAAGACAGATGTAGCGTGTACTCAGGTCCCTGAATACCCTGTTGTCAGATAGAGCTGTCAGACATGACAGCGGCTGCACTGCGTGGGAAGGCGTGAAACCACTTTTCATAATTAATGGATTATTTTGAGAACCAACTGCAGATAAACTGATAATTCAGTGTAGATAAGTGGCTGATAACTTTATCTTGTGTTTAGCAATGGCGTGAGGGAATAGCAATCATAATAGCTTTCAGTACTTCCTGATTCTCTCTCTCTCTCTCTCTCTCTCTCTCNAATGGCGTGAGGGAATAGCAATCATAATAGCTTTCAGTACTTCCTGATTCTCTCTCTCTCTCTCTCTCTCTCTCTCCCTCTCTCTCTCTCTCGCTTTCTTTCCACCCTTTGTCCAGAATCTCATACCGGTGTTTTATCTACTCAATATAGTTTACTCTGAACTTATTATCAACAAAAAAGGTAGATAGGTTTTAATGTATTAAATTTATAGACCTCCTGTTTCTAGGGACTGGAAAATTTCGTGAATTCATTTTAGGACAAGCTGGACTTCAAACTCGTGACATACAGGTCGTTCTAAACGCGAAATTTTCCTGTCCCTGTTTATAACTAGCGTCACCTGTTTTCCGCGAAAAGATTTCAGAACAAATTATGTTTCCAAAAGGCTCTAGTTCAGAACCACTTTCGTGATTGTAACATTCGAATTGTTACGCGTATTATCTGTTTGCCCGCGAATCACGGAAGGTCAGTATTGGAGAAACTTAATTCTGTTTGGCTCACTCGTGTAGCCGGACCCTCTTCACGCAAACGCAAGCGGCCAATAGCCAAAGGAAGGCTCCACATGTGCACATAGGATATTGAAGTCTAGCCTCCGCGTAAATATTTTCGTGGAAAACCGCTGGCCCTACGTATAACTCATGGACATGATGTCTGAGCGAGTATTAATATAATATAAACTTCTAAGGTGCTTGAAACTTGATTTGATCCGCTACTTTAAATAACGCGAGCGGCGAGAAATCAAACATTTTGCAGTACTGTGTGCGTGCAAGTTTAGCAAGGCCAATTAATGAAAGTCCAACGAACTAACAGCTGATTCTCTAGTGTGCAAGGAACGGAGGAGTCTTAGCCTAGATATCATTTAACGCGCGAAATATTCCTGTTCTTGCCTATTCCATTCTTAAACAAAGGCGAAAGCAGCCGCTTGCACCAGGAACTGCAAACGCCCACGCCAGCGAAATGACGTCGAATGCCAGCGATATGCCTTGAATGTCAGTGTGCGTAGACATCAAAGTGTTATCTAAGAGAGGCTACCAATCAGCAGGGGCAGTGATATTTCGCGAAAAGATTTCGAGACGAGATACAGTCCAAAGCACTGTAGGGTCGTCTAACTTCTTTGATTGGCTAAAAAAAATGTTCTGGCCGGTGTTAACCGTTTGCGCATGAATCACGAAGGTTCAGTTTCGGAGTTACTTAGTCCTGAGTGGCTTGGTCGAAGACGGACACGGCACCAACAGCCAATGGAGGTGTAACAACAGCTGAGGTGTGTATATAGTATTGAAGTCTACTGTGTGTGCCAATTTTTACGCGAAAAGTCACTGGCCCTACTAATCAGTAATAATATTATAACAAGGGACAGGAAAATTTTGCTTTTTAAACGACATGTAGGTAAGTCTCAAATATGCCATGTATGTTAGAGCCTCTGCTTTCTTTTCGCTGGCCAGTTTTACCACAGACCAGGTGACACGGGATTCGGTGCTTGTTTGCTCGCAGCTTTGTCATCGACTCAGCGTCCACTTGGCCGCGTATGATAAATTCCTATCCAATTGCTAGACACCTGAAATACTCGCGGTTTAATTTCGGTACAAGCTAGAATTCAAAACCTCGTACGTTTGTATCGCTTCTGCTATTGGTCCACCCGTTAGTTTACACCTCCTTGACAACTCTGAGCCAATAATAAACACACAGTAAAATATAGACCAAATCACCGTCTTCCGCTAATTCAACAAGCAAACAATGAACAGCGATATTTGCATGATCTTACATAAGACAATGAAGTACAGCCCACAGGTCATTGAACTTGCGAATTTTTAGGTTTCTCTACCAATTACCAATTAACATAAATGTACATGAGTTTAAAGTATAGCTTCACCTGAAATGAATTCGCGAAATTTTCCATTCCGTTATTATTGGAGTAGCGGAAATTTCGCGTATTCATTTGGCAACAAGCTCGACTCCACAATCCTGTGTGAACTCGATGTTCATATAGTTGTTCGCTGGCTGAGTCTCCAGTTCTACCCCAGGCCAGGCAGCACATTATGCGGTCCTTGTTCTGTTGCAGNATAGTTGTTCGCTGGCTGAGTCTCCAGTTCTACCCCAGGCCAGGCAGCACATTATGCGGTCCTTGTTCTGTTGCAGGTTAGTTATTGGTTCTTATTCGTCCGCGGGCGTGGCTTACGAACTGCAGTCCAATTGAAGAAGGTGGTCAAATGTACACGTGTTGCAAGTCTACCTTTTCTTCAAATGAATTCGCGAAAATTCTGTGTGTCTAAATGTTATTATCGTTTCTCCCTACCGTATGACTAGAGATGATGGAAAATCGCGATAAATTTTTGAGCCAACGTATCTTCTATAACATTCTACCTAGTTTATTCTTTCGTGACTGGATGAACAAGGTTCGGACTCGGCAAAGTTGTTGGCAGACCAATCACAAACGTTCTTCCTTATCAGAATTATCATTGGCCCAGTGAAATGGGGTAGTAGCTTCATACATGCATCACAGCCAATAATGAAAGAAAACTGGCAGACATGTGTACAGTACGTTGAATCCTAGCAAACTGTCAACTTTTCCGGCGATAAACCATCACTTCTAGAAGCCTGGAAAATTCGCGGATTATTTTCAAGACAAGTTAGAAATTTAAAAAAAAAAACGTGTACGCTTGTGTCGCTTTTGCAATTCGTCCGTGCGTTATTTGACACCTACAGATCTCTGGACCAATAACAAAATGACAACAAAATGCTTGCTCTTCCAATCAACGCCCTCCACCCTGACAGTNCTACAGATCTCTGGACCAATAACAAAATGACAACAAAATGCTTGCTCTTCCAATCAACGCCCTCCACCCTGACAGTAAGCAACCAATGAGACGTTAATGTTTGATTGTTGTACAAAATACCGTGAATTCTAACCTATGGGTCAATGAACCCACGAAATTCTCAGGTCTCTAATCATGTGTAAGGCGTGAGAGGGGGAGAAAGGCGGTGGAAGGGAGGGGGCTGAGGTTTTTACGATCGAGGCGTCACGGGCAACTTCAGGCTGCTTGCGGAGCGGCCACGCCNTCATACCGGTGTTTTATCTACTCAATATAGTTTACTCTGAACTTATTATCAACAAAAAAGGTAGATAGGTTTTAATATATTAAATTTATAGACCTCCTGTTTCTAGGGACTAGAAAATTTCGTGAATTCATTTTAGAACAAGCTGGACTTCAAACTCGTGACATACAGGTAGTTCTAAACGCGAAATTTTCCTGTCCCTGTTTATAACTAGCGTCACCTGTTTTCCGCGAAAAGATTTCAGAACAAATTATGTTTCCAAAAGGCTCTAGTTCAGAACCACTTTCGTGATTGTAACATTCGAATTGTTACGCGTCTTATCTGTTTGCCCGCGAATCACGGAAGGTCAGTATTGGAGAAACTTAATTCTGTTTGACTCACTCGTGTAGCCGGACCCTCTTCACGCAAACGCAAGCGGCCAATAGCCAAAGGAAGGCTCCACATGTGCACATAGGATATTGAAGTCTAGCCTCCGCGTAAATATTTTCGCGAAAAACCGCTGGCCCTACGTATAACTCATGGACATGATGTCTGAGCGAATATTAATATAATATTAACTTCTAAGGTGCTTGAAACTTGATTTGATCCGCTACTTTAAATAACGCGAGCGGCGAGAAATCAAACATTTTGCAGTACCGTGTGCGTGCAAGTTTAGCAAGGCCAATTAATGAAAGTCCAATGAACTAACAGCTGATGCCCTAGTGTACAAGGAACGGATGAGTCTAGCCTAGATATCATTTAACGCGCGAAATATTCCTGTCCTTGCCTATTTCATTCTTAAACAAAGGCGAAAGCAGCCGCTTGCACCAGGAACTGCAAACGCCCACGCCAGCGAAATGACGTCGAATGCCAGCGATATGCCTTGAATGTCAGTGTGCGTAGACATCAAAGTGTTATCTAAGAGAGGCTACCAATCAGCAGGGGCAGTGATATTTCGCGAAAAGATTTCGAGACGAGATACAGTCCAAAGCACTGTAGGGTCGTCTAACTTCTTTGATTGGCTAAAAAAAATGTTCTGGCCGGTGTTAACCGTTCGCGCACGAATCACGAAGGTTCAGTTTCGGAGTTACTTAGTCCTGAGTGGCTTGGTCGAAGACGGACACGGCACCAACAGCCAATGGAGGTGTAACAACAGCTGAGGTGTGTATATAGTATTGAAGTCTACTGTGTGTGCCAATTTTTACGCGAAAAGTCACTGGCCCTACTAATCAGTAATAATATTATAACAAGGGACAGGAAAATTTTGCTTTCTACACGACATGTAGGTTAGTCTCAAATATACCAAGTATTTTATGTAGAGCCTCTGCTTTCTTTTCGCTGGCCAGTTTTACCACAGACCAGGTGACACGGGATTCGGTGCTTGTTTGCTCGCAGCTTTGTCATCGACTCAGCGTCCACTTGGCCGCGTATGATAAATTCCTATCCAATTGCTAGACACCTGAAATACTCGCGGTTTAATTTCGGTACAAGCTAGAATTCAAAACCTCGTACGTTTGTATCGCTTCTGCTATTGGTCCACCCGTTAGTTTACACCTCCTTGACAACTCTGAGCCAATAATAAACACACAGTAAAATATAGACCTAATCACCGTCTTCCGCTAATACAACAGGCAACCAATGAACAGCGATATTTGCATGATTTTACATAAGACAATGAAGTACAGCCCACATATAATTGAACTTGCGAATTTTTCAGGTCTCTACCAATTACCAATTAACATAAATGTACATGAGTTTGAAGTATAGTTTGACCTTAAACGAATTCCATTCCGTAATTATTGGAGTCACGGAAATTTCGCGTATTCATTTGGCAACAAGCTAGAGTCCACAATCCTTTGTGTACTCGACGTTCAGTTAGTTGTTCGCTGGCTGAGTCTCCAGTTCTACCCCAGGCCAGGCAGCACATTATGCGGTCCTTGTTCTGTTGCAGGTTAGTTATTGGTTCTTATTCGTCCGCGGGCGTGGCTTACGAACTGCAGTCCAATTGAAGAAGGTGGTCAAATGTACACGTGTTGCAAGTCTACCTTTTCTTCAAATGAATTCGCGAAAATTCTGTGTGTCTAAATGTTATTATCGTTTCTCCCTACCGTATGACTAGAGATGATGGAAAATCGCGATAAATTTTTGAGCCAACGTATCTTCTATAACATTCTACCTAGTTTATTCTTTCGTGACTGGATGAACAAGGTTCGGACTCGGCAAAGTTGTTGGCAGACCAATCACAAACGTTCTTCCTTATCAGAATTATCATTGGCCCAGTGAAATGGGGTAGTAGCTTCATACATGCATCACAGCCAATAATGAAAGAAAACTGGCAGACATGTGTACAGTACGTTGAATCCTAGCAAACTGTCAACTTTTCCGGCGATAAACCATCACCTCTAGAAGCCTGGAAAATTCGCGGATTATTTTCAAGACAAGTTAGAAATTTAAAAAAAAAAACGTGTACGCTTGTGTCGCTTTTGCAATTCGTCCGTGCGTTATTTGACACCTACAGATCTCTGGACCAATAACAAAATGACAACAAAATGCTTGCTCTTCCAATCAACGCCCTCCACCCTGACAGTAAGCAACCAATGAGACGTTAATGTTTGATTGTTGTACAAAATACCGTGAATTCTAACCTATGGGTCAATGAACCCACGAAATTCTCAGGTCTCTAATCATGTGTAAGGCGTGAGAGGGGGAGAAAGGCGGAGGAAGGGAGGGGGCTGAGGTTTTTACGATCGAGGCGTCACGGGCAACTTCAGGCTGCTTGCGGAGCGGCCACGCCTGCGCGCTGCGATAAGCTATACGCGGCGGAAACGCACGCGGCCTCCCCATTGGCTCCGCATCGGGCGCTGCCAAGCTACCGTGGNCTGCGCGCTGCGATAAGCTATACGCGGCGGAAACGCACGCGGCCTCCCCATTGGCTCCGCATCGGGCGCTGCCAAGCTACCGTGGTCCCTAACACACGACGCTCCTCGTCTTCCCCCTCGCCCACCTCCTCACACAATGGCGTTCTGCCTTTTTTACGGAGGGAGAGTGGGTACCGCAACAGTTATAAACTGTCAGGTTACACGCCCCGCCCCCAGATATCGCGCAAAAAAAAAACACGAAAGTAAGTTTACAGTTAATATATAAAATGTTTAGTTATTACTCAGTTTATTTTTATCTGCATGTAGAAATTAGCTTCGCCTGGGCCGTTACCGCTACGCCCTGTTATCTGTAAACTCAATTCAAAACATTCTTTGAAATAGTTCGGAATCACAGAAACATTACTCTTTAAGCTAATTATTAGGGGCACCAGTTTTTCGCCAAAAGATTCCACGACTAGTTGAACTCAAAAACAGGTTAGTTCAGCACCAGTATCGTGGTTGGATGATTTTAACTCGCACGCGTCTTAAGTGTCTGTCCGCAAATCACAGACGTAGAGTATCGGAGTAACCTAATTCTGATTGGCCAGTCAAGTAAGAAAATGTCTTCTCACAGACCCGTGCTGCCAATAAGAAATATAATACTTCTGGTATGCCCGTACAGTATTTAAATCTAGCATGTGCGGAAACGCTATANATATATATATGTGCTTGTAGGATATTGAAGTATAGCGCGCGCGAAATTCTTTCAGCTAAAATCAGGCGCCTCTAATCATAACTAAGGGACCCGGAGATTTCGCGGAATCATTCGGCAACAAGCTGAACTCGAGCCTCAATTACCAACATCCATTGTACAGGACGGAGTTTTCCTTGCAGTTTCATTACTGGCCGAAAGTTGTCCGGGGCGGGTCTAAGACACTGTGGCCAATGCATGCAGAAATCCGCACGTGCACGTGACTGAAGTTTTATTTCTTCTTGTATTAATTCACGAACTTTATGTACGTGTCTCTAATAATGGCTAACTGAAAACTTTTTGAAATAGGCCTTAAAAAATTTCCTGTAACCAACTGCGTTTATTTTAATATAGACTGTGACTTACTGTTAAATTTGCATGATTATAGAAAAAGTAGCTGTGTGTCTTGACTCCAAATAAAAAAGAACAATTTTATTTTTATTTGTAGGTACTGGAAAATAAGAATGGGCATGTTCATAACATATTTATGTTAGACTGGAAATTTTACGGATTCACTTAAACTATGCAACACATGAAAAAAGTAGTGGAGTGAAGAGATTTGGGCGGCCCTTAACACCGAAGTCTTGAAAGCCGACGAGAGTGAAGTGAGGTAAGTATGGAGCAGCGCTGGAATGCAAGGGTGGGGAAAACGGGAGGTCCCCGAGAAAATCAGCGGCATTGTCCGTCACGATTCCCACGTTCGAAAATCCGGGAGCGACCCCACCGAGAATCGAGTAGTCTGACCACTACATCACCGCGGCCACATGAAGAAAGTAATCAGAGTAGTGGTACTGTGGCATTGTGGCACGACGTGCACTTGTGGCGGAGAAGTATAGCGCGGGACGGAAAGTAGATCATGTGATGAGATGAAAGTAGATCTGAAGTAACCGCGAACAGTCTGTAACAGCACAGTGGCAAATTATGATGAGGCCGTTGACGAGCGTCAAACGACGGCGCGAAATTTCCCGAGTGTCCATTAGCGAGTCGGCGCGTGGGCAGTCGGCGTCGAGTGAGAGAGAATGCAGGACACTGGCACGAGATGCCGTTCCCACGGAAGCACACAAAAGGAGCGTGTCAGAATGCGCGCATATCGTATAATTGCCGGCGATAACATCACATCTCTGCCCGCGCGGCGAGCCGTGGCGCCCCGTTAATTTTGCCTCCACTTGTTTCGTCTCCTCTCTCGCGGCCATCAACATCCTCTTCCTAGTGGTGTGAGACTGTGCTCGCCGATCCTCTAGCAGCCTCCGACCCCCCTTCCACCTCCGTGACCACTAGCGGTCTCCTTGTGATCCTACACCGCCGGCTGCATGAGATATTGTGACGTCACATCGCGGCTCACTCGTGTCCATCTTCAAACGGCGCCTTCTTTGGTTTAAGTTACTTCTACTCATGCTGGGAATATCTATGTTAAAAGTTTGGCAAAGCGAAAATTTTCGCCACTAGGTAAGCTCTAGTGTCGCATGTGTACCAGATTTTCTCATTTTATTTGTTAAAAAAATTTAATGTTAATAATCATAAATCAAATATAAAATAACTACGTAACTAGGTAAAATCTCTCTCTTTTTAACTAGAAGTTACCTTTTGGAACACAGCGCACCTAGCGGCGGAAATTTTCACATTTCCAAACTCTCTTATAGGAAATCGTGTTTTGTTCCTAACCCGAGTAAAATACACCTTACTTCTTGATGGGTGCTGTACTTATGTCGGGCGTGCTTCTCGCAACCCTTCTCGTGTTTAGTTGAATTCAGCATTAACCATTCACAAATGAGAGGCTCCTAAACTTCAGAGAATCTTATTTCTCTCAAGAGCTCAAAACACCAGTCACTGATTCCTTGTCGTGCACACACAGGCCGCGGTGGTGTAATGGTCAAACAACCCGCCTCCTACCTGGGTGAACCGGGCTCGATTCCCGGCGGGGTCGCTCTCGAACTTTTACAAGCGGGAATCGTGCCGGACGATGCCTCTGGTCGGCGTGTTTTCTCGTGGACCTCCCGCTTTCCCCGCCCTTACAATCCGGCGTTGCTCCATACTTACCTCACTCCATCCTCATCGGCTCTCAAGACCTCGACGTTAAGAGCAGCCCAAATCTCTCTACTCGCCACTCCTTATTGTGAACAGTGCCGACCATAAATATATTTCATGTGGAACGTGTATAACATCATGGACAGGGGACTCTAACAGGTTAAATTGTCATAATATGAGACATTTTAATAAGAGCTTATTTACTATCTGAATGCTAGATTTTAAACTCTATAGAAAGAAAAAATACTTGTTCTGTTGTAGAACGTTAATCTTATTCATACAATAAGAATTTTCAGTGGTTAATTTTAAGTTTACCCATTTCTTTCGTTAGCAAGACGCTGTGCAATACGAGCGGTTATAGGCAATTCACGGTTACTTCACATATTTTTGTAGCACTGACAAAGTTCTATTTTTGGTTACCGATTATGTATCCTTCCGCTAGGTTCTGTCAAATGCTTTGTTTACTGTTTTCAGCATTTCAAAGAATTTGGTCATATTTCAAAAATCGTTTCGTACGAGTGTGCATAATGTAGGCCTGTAACCATATTTAGTTCAGCTTTATGACTTTTTAACAATGTCTATATTGACGATAGTTCTTATGGTTATTAATTTAAATCGTTAACATATTTGTTATACACGACATAGCTCATTACACGTAATACACGTTAATATTTTGCCGCGATTGTGTTTAACACTTTTGGAATAAAAACAAATCGAAGAAACAACCATTCCAACGAACAGACACAGTAAATTCAAGCACGCAACTCGTGTGGCTTATTATCATATAAACGTAAGCACGTTACATAATTGTGTTTCAAACACCTAGGGTGAAGTTACATAGTTATAATAAATAAATATACGTGTCTTTGAAATAATTAATTTCGTTATAAAAACAGTTTACGGTTAAAACGTATAAATTTCTCAAGTCCAGTATTTGCAATCACACACACACTAGCCCAGCGTGTGATGCAGTGATCACGACGCAAGTTACAGTATATTTATTCCTGCCGTGGAAAAACAGATACATCCCTACATTGTTACTTGCCTATGTAGGTTTAAAAAACACAACGTGTACAAACTTGATGTGGTAACTTTAAGTATATTTTGCAGGAAGAAAAATTATCACTTCGCTCAGCCAAGAGCAACACGCCATATCATCGTCATGTCGTCGCAGGCCGCACTTCTGCCAACTTAGGATTTGTAACCGTCCCTCCATCACATCTAAATATATTATAATAAGTATTCAAACAATAACAGTTCGTTTCAGTTGTAAATTAAAAATTAAAAAATCATTATTTTCGTTGTAATAAGTATTGTTACATGTGACCCCTGAGGTGTATCTGAGTTCGTGAGGGATGGAGGTCTTAATAAAAATAAAAGAACAAAGCTTGATTTCTAATGTATTGCCACAGCTAATATTTATAGCATTAAATTATCTGTATACAATATAACACATTTTATTTAACAGTGAGCACAATGTTTAATTACTGTTTCAACTCTGATTAAAGTTTTTATTTATGTCTCTGAAGATAAACTCATGCTCATCATTAACACATGTTCAGTCTATCTGCTGCCATCATTTGTAACGTTTTTCACTCACGCATCTAGTCCAATAGTCAAGCCTGCCAGCCGCACTCTTCACTGTTTGTTACTCGCAGTCGCAGGTTTCCCTTCCGCTGACCACTTCTCTCGTCGCTCGTTCTTCTATCGCTCGTAACTCAGCCACTCGTTCACTCATCAACTACTCGGCTCGGAGGCCCGTCGCACTTTTATATCATTCGCCCTGGCCATCTGGAAGGTTCAACGCACCTTGAGTCACGCTAAGAGGACGAGGTCAGTAATCCCGAGCATTCTTCAGATAAGCGCAGAAATCAATACAGCCAGGGTCAGCAGTGCGCGTGGCAAAATGAATTATCACGTCGGCTCGCTTTCTGTAGCGGATACGCGGCCACCGGCCTATCGCTCGCCCGTTCATTCAAAACAATCCTGTGACTTGCTGCCGCCGCTATCATATAACGACTCCCTGTCCTCCTCTTGGCTCGCTCGCGCGCGGTGTGCTAACGTCAGCGGCGTGGACTAGCGACACGTAACAGTATGAAATACGCTAAAATAGAAAACATGTATAATTTTCATGCTACTACTAGCGGTGCGAAACTTCTCGAGAGAGATAAAGAGAGAGAGAGAGAGAGAGAGAGAGCGTGACGATCTCCGCTCCGCCGATTCAAGTTTCTTCCTCGGACGAATAAAATACACAATGTCACTAGGGCCTACGCGCAGTAATTTGCGCTGATATTTTTAGCTGTAACAATAAGAAAGGGTTCCTTCATTGCTACCTAAAAATTTTAATATATAAATAGGCAACGTTTAACTTACAATTAGCATACCAAAAAACTAGGTTAAAACAATATTTTAACTGTGAACTATTTCTTACTAGCCGTTGCCAACACCTCGCGCTCTCTCTGTTTTTAATTCGTATTTAATATGAAATAAATATTACAAGTATAGATGATACTAAGTTAAAGTTTAATTTATTCAAGAATTCAAACCTTTGAAGTTAATCACAATGTTATATATTTGTGGTAAACAAGTTATTGAAAAAACGGGTTGACATGTTACTCCTAGGGTGATTTTTCAAAAGTTCGTTTCAAAACATCCGAAGAACCCGTGAATTGACTATATAAAAAAACGCCAGGCATATGTGATGGCACATCATTCTTTTCTTTGAGGTATAGTCTGTATTGAATTCTCGTGTTGTGCGGTTCAGGCTCTGTAGTGAACGTCAAGAAAAAGATTAATCCTCAAATATTTTTTAAACTTTGACTACTGGTTTTTGTTCAGGGGATGGCTGGGCTCTTTTAGAGGTAATAATAGCTGTGACAAAATTGATCTAGAAAAGAGAAGTTCAACTATCCAGCACAGAGGCCGGCAGCGATGTAACATTTTAAACTATGGGACATTTGATATTTAGATGTTCGATGGGGCATTCCTGATATCACCTTGAGATTTTTAAACTCAAATTACTGGCAACGCAGTCTCCACAGAGCGAGGTGGCGCAGCGGTAGCCGACCTTCGTGCCGGCGTACGGCGCAGGGGGTCCCGTGTTCGAGCCTCGGGTGAGGCACGGGCGAGGATTTGCGTGCGTATGTTTTAAGTTTCCATGACACGAGGACGTGTTTAGATAAATTGCTGGGGTATCTAATTATTATAATTTTGGAAATGTTATTGAACACCAAATTGTTAAAATAATAACAAAGAAAAAAAATACCTCCACAGTTTCACACACACCCAATTCATGCTACTAGTAATAACAAGTCTACTTTAAAATAGGCCTTCCATTACACCAACACCAACACAGTGCTTTCAAGAGAGTTAAGGGAAATTTAATACCCATCATCTTTGATTAGTCCATTTTTGCCATAACCAAACCCGACCATTTTTATTAGTCCATTTTTGACAATAGTTACATTTAAGAATGTTTAACGAGATTTATCGCACGAGACAACATAAATAATAGTTTCTCAAGCTTTATCAAATTACTACAGCTACACCGCCTTTACTCATTTTTGAGATAGAAATAAGTTATATGTTTAGTGCGGCGGTTACAGAAATGTTAGTATTAGCAACAGTAATCAAGCAATACCTGTTTTAGGGCATGTGTAAAGCAATGCCATATGTCCTGTCGATGCCTAAAATAAAATACAAAATCTGTAATGCATAGGGACACCTTACTTTCGTGAAAATATTTCTGCGCACGCTATATTGTAATATTCTACAAGCTCATCTGCAGCTTTTCTTTGTTTATTAGCTGCCTGTCTGTGAGAATAAATTCTGGCCGATCAGAATAAGGCTACTCCGATACCAAACGTATGGGATTAGCGGGCAGATATGTAAGAAATTGAACAATTGATAACATCCAATAACGGAAATAGAGCTGTGCTGAAGTATCTTCAAATGTAGCTAGACACAAATTATTTGTGGCCGAAATCGGGAACAGAGTATATAAGAATACAGATGTGAAATAGGCGCTTATTCCGCAAACTCCAGCCACACACGCCAGCAATATGGCGTCACGTTCGCCAATCAGCGCCTGGTGACTTACTTGCCAGTTGGTAGCTCATCCCGTAGGTAGCCTACGGCGGCACGCGGTAGCCAATCAGACACGAGGCCCGTTCTCAGAGCTTCGCCCAGCCAATCAGGGAATGGGTATGTTCACATCAAGGGAACTGCCACCCACGCCATTTCGTCTCTTGTGTTCTTATGTACTCAGTGTTTCGGGAGTCCCTAGTGATACAGAATGTGGCGAAAGTTCCGTAAATACAAGCTGGCGGGGACAGATTTTTCCTTTATTAAGGCGTTGGCATCCTTGTCACTTAAGGTTTATTTACAAAGATATAATGTTAAAATGCAAATTCTGTTATTACTAATAGAACTGTTTTACAGAATTACTGAACAAGAATGGACTGATTTCAGTCTGTACTATTTTATGTAAGACTGAAAAAGAATAAATAAAAAGTTAATCTTTATTCCAGATACAGATGCAATAATAACAATATGGACAAAATATTTTTGACAAGAAAAATGCTTGTTAAGATATGCCCTATGCTCAGGGACACCCGCTTTTCGAGAAAATAATTCACGACCAATTGTATTTCACAACACTTTAGCTCAGATCCACTTTCGTGATTGGATGGTTTCCGTGCTACGTGTCATAGGTGTCTGTGCGTGAATTACAGACGTTCAGCACAGAATTTATATAATTCCGAGTGGCCAGTCAAGTAGGAAAATGTCTTCTCACAACGACACAACGCCAATAAGGAAATTAAAACTGCTGGAACTTCCGCAGGGTATTGAAATCTAGCATATACCGAAATCTTTTCGCGAAGTTTGGGTGTCCCTAATCATGCATATTATAAGTGCTATTTCCGAGCCCTCCAACGTAGCGTTATCACACTGCTGTATCCCATAATACTTTACTGGTCGGAAAGATGCAGAACCATTAAGGTAATCTGCACTGAACTTTGTTGCAGACTTTCTAGCAATAAAAGGATAGCATCGCTTAAAGTTAGGTGCAGCACGACGGAAAAATTTCCCGCCAGTTCAGAGCATTGCGCTTAGGGGTGATAGGGCGCTAGGTACGCGTGTCAATGTCGCCCTTATCGCTTCCATGGTTCCCCGCCTCAAACGCGCTAAAAAGCTCGAAGACGGTGTAGACCTTAAGGCTCCCGCCCACCTGCTGCTTGAACTGCGTTGCAGTGTGTTTGAAATACTCGTTTTTCCAAGAAACTATTAAACGTGCGTCCAATGTGCTGATTTACGAAAATTACACACACTTCAGACGAGGGCTGTTGAGTTCTTTCAAGACGTCACGCACATTAGAAAGATCATTTTAGAGTACCCCAAAATGTCTAACAACGGCTTTTTAAAGTGTTGTATCTTAAAATATACGTTTCAGATACATATAAAACTACTTAAGTGCCCTGCATTCAACCTTCCTATAGACTTTCCACCAATAAAATAATCACGTTACCGCTGAAAGTCCCATAGGTAAATGCAGAGTGACGAGAACACTGCACGTCAGTTCAGAGCCTTGCGCTTAGTGGCGATGGCGCACTCGATGCGCGTGGCAGTCTCGCCCTTATCGCTTCCGCGCTGCTCGGTCTCGAACGTGTAAAAAAATCTCCTGGTAGGCGCAGTCTCAAGCAGCGAACATGTTCCTCGTCTTGGGCCTGCGGTCATCTGCGGCAGCAGATGGCTCACATGTTCCGCCTAAGAGGTCTCTATTACGCCTCCACTAGCGCGCCTGGCCTGCTCTTCAGCGGACGCAATGAAGGAAGCGAAAGAACAAAGAGACCGCGCCGCACCTTCCCTACCTACCGCGCCAATTGTCGTGTTAGTGTCGTTAACTTCACTCCGCAGACGGGGCAAAGTGGAACGTCCGCATGGCAGGAAGACCGCGCCTCGGGGCCGCGGTGGTGTAGTGGTTAGACTATTCGCGCCTCCCACATGGGCGAAGCCGGTTCGATTCCCGGCGGGGTCGCCGCTCCCCGGATTCTCGCGCGTGGGAATCGTGCCGGACGATGCCACTGGTCGGCGGGTTTTCTCGAGGATCTCCCGCTTTCTTCGCTCTTGCATTCCGACGCCGCCCATACTCACATCGCTTCACTCTCGTCGGCTTTTAAGACCTCGGTGTCAAAAGCCGCTCAGATTTCTTCTGTCACTCATTATGTTGTTGGTAATGACCCAATTGCGTAAAAATGTATATGGATGTAACCATGGGTTGAGTTGAGAGATTTGGGCGTCTCTTAGTCGAAGTCTAAGTCTTGAGACTCGCCAATGAGGATGAAATGAGATGAGAATGGAGCAGCGCCGGAATGTGGGGGGGGGGAGGTAAACAGGCGATCCCCGAGATAACCCGCCGACCACCGGCATCGTCTGGCACGAGACACGATTCCCACTTGCGAAAATCAGGGAGTGACCCGGCCGGGTATTGAACCCGGTTCGCATTCGTGGGAGGCGAGCAGGCTAACCGCTTAGCAACCGCGGCCCCGTAACCATTAGAATATTCAGAAACAGATTACTCTAAAGTTTTGATAATAATAAATTTTTTTTTTTCTTCTGCGAATAGATTCTTATAATACTGGTACCAACATAACAAAAGTTCAAACAAAAAATTAATAAAATAAAATCTTGCATGAAAATGAAAAAAACTGATTCATAAATTTTGAATGTAAACGGTTGGTAATGATATATTTTTTTATTTCAGTTGTATATAAATAGTGGCACACAGCTAACTTTCCGCAATTCAGGACTGTTTAAAGTAATTTTTATTGCCCAAATTAAAAGGTAGATGCAGATTATATCTTACTTTCACACGTCGGAGAGATTTCCACACGTTTAAATGGCAGGTGGCGAATGCATGGCTTGGTATTAAGATTAATCTGTCATTAATAGGAAAATGTTTTGAAAAATGTGTACACCGCATTCAGGATTACTTTTGCAGATGTTTTGAAGTTCATTGAAAAGTCTGAGTGTCAGAGTCTGTAGTAACACAGTTACGATGAATTATTACGGTGGATATATATTATGTGTGTGTGAAAGAGATAGAGAGAGAGAGAGAGAGAGAGAGAGAGAAAGAGAAAATAAACATGGTCTGAAGACAAAACTAAAATAAATTTAGCCATAAAACTTATTCCGCTGCCTCACCTAACGTGATTATGGATTCTTTTTTTCGATTTACAGGCTTTCATATTTGTATGTAAAATGCTGTGCCCTTGCACTACATGTTATTTTAACGAAAGTTTTACAACAGGTCTATTTTATACAAGTCACTTCCTCCCTCCCCCATAAATTAACGTGGGTTGGACGCGTCCCACCGATACATGTTCTATTTCCAGTCTCGGGAATTTTTGCGAATTCATTCGGCAACAAGCTAGAGACTCCGTAATCATTTGTACACTCGAGCATAAGTTAGTTGTTAATTGGATGTTGCTCCATTTTAACTTCAAACTAAGTAGCAAGGCATTCAGTCCTTGCTTTCTTCGCAGTTTCCTATTTGGTCGAAAGTCGCCCGAGGCATTTCTAACATATGGTCGTCCAATTGAAGCGGAAACTCAAATGTACCTGTTCTTAACATTTAACTTGTCCTCATATGAACTCGCGAAGCTTCCGGATTTCTGTCTAGCGCTATACTGCGTGTTTTTGCATTAAAAAAAAATAAAAAACTTTAGTACGCTGACAAAAGCTATGTCCAGGAAACAGAGCCAATTCGGTGAAATAGCTGCTTATTCCGCGAACTTGCAGCTGCACACGCCACCAAAATGGCGTCACGGACCGGCAACGTGTCGGAACGCCATTCGCCAATCAGCGCCTGGTAACTTACTTGGCCAGCCAGTAGCCCAGCCAATAGGGCACATTTAGCCACACGCGGTAGCCAATCAGACACAAGGTCCGTTCCTAGACCCTCCACATCAAAGGAACCTCGACGCCGATTCGTATCCGTATATCTATTTACTCTGTGTCAGGGCATAGGTTCACTGTAGTTTGCCCATACCCTTGTTCTGTGAGACGCTTAAATATTCCTGGTGTCCGAACAGTTGTGTCAACACCGAGATTGATGAATATCTTCTTTAAAGAAGTTTCGCCCCCTCCTGGGGCCTTCTACCCTCATTCTGCTCTGGCACTACCTGCTGGGTTAAAAGCACCTAACTTTTTTCCAGTCTTTTCAGGAAAAAAACGGAGGCAATGTATTCTGCGCAGCACTTTCCCTGCTGAAGAATGACGGTGACGTATTNCCCCCCCCATCTTCCCTTCTTGGGTATTATTCTTTTATGCGGCCCCCTGTTTTTTTGGACGTAACGTATTTCGAAAGCTCCTAGAAGCCTTGCAGGTTCAAGAAAGGATTTCTCCCAGGATTTTAAGGGTGCCTATGTAAGGTCTACCTGTTGGCATTGAACATTTCTGCGATTACGCGTAGAATCGAAGGTTGTATGCTAAAAAAGTCCTGATTCCCCCCCTTCCTGTTATATAAAGCGTATATCAAAGTAAGGGTGCGGGAACAACTTTTTTCGATGAAAGTTTTTTTTTTTAAAGGTTGATGCCATAAATTCTGCTTTACGTGGGAATCTAGCAGTGCTACTGGATCCCATGATTATAAAGAAATGTGGGAAAGTTCAGGATTTTCGCCGAAACAAGCCAGCCGTATGTTAAGCGAATTTTATGCTTATCGTTTTACACAGTCACAAAAATCATGCAGTGTTGAGAATAAATAAAATATTTATGTAAATGTGTTACGTTTATACGTTTACAAGAGAAGCCAACGTTTCACCCCAGAAAATGATACTGATATAAATATTGAAATTAAGTAAAGTGCACGTAGCATCTTATTAATCCTTGTTTTGTTTCTATTCTGTGATACACGAGGGTAGCCACTGAATTCCACTCGCCCAACTACAACAGAGCAAGGTCCATCGTGTGATTTACAAAGACTTCGTTACCTTGGTTGCAAATTCACAGGGATTTTGTAACTGCACTGAACAAGTTGGGAAAATTTCATTGAATAGCGCCATCACAGTACGAACAAAATTTTATGTTTATAATACACCACACACTTACTTAAGGCGCCCGTCTACCTGGCGCTTGAACTGCGTTGCAGAGTGTTCCAAATACACGTTTTTCAACGAAGCTATTAAGCGTGCGTCCAACGTGCTGATGTACGAAAAAAAAACACACACTTCAGACGAGAGCTGTTAAGTACTTTCAAAATATCACGTACGTTAGAAACATAAATTCAGAGTACTCCAAAACCGCTAAAAAAAACTGCCATTTCAAGGCGCTGTAGCTCAAAATGCACGCATCAGATACATACAAAACTACTATAGGGGCCTGNGCTTGAACTGCGTTGCAGAGTGTTCCAAATACACGTTTTTCAACGAAGCTATTAAGCGTGCGTCCAACGTGCTGATGTACGAAAAAAAAACACACACTTCAGACGAGAGCTGTTAAGTACTTTCAAAATATCACGTACGTTAGAAACATATATTCAGAGTACTCCAAAACCGCTAAAAAAAACTGCCTTTTCAAGGCGCTGTAGCTCAAAATGCACGCATCAGATACATACAAAACTACTATAGGGGCCTGTACTGAACCTTCCTAAAGACTTCCCACTAATAAAATAATATGGTCACCGCTGAAAGTCCCATAGGTACACGCAGCACGACGAGAACACTGCACGCCAGTTCAGAGCCTTGCGCTTAGCGGCGATGGCGTACTTGATGCGCGTGGCAGTGTCGCCCTTATCGCTCCCGCGCTTCTCGGCCTAAACGTGGGAAAAAGTTCCAGGTAGACGGGGGCCTTAAGTTTATGCTCTAAATTTACAAAACATTTGCTTATAGTTCCAAAAATCTTTGGCAAGTGGGCGCGAAATTTTTTTCTGCGTGTCCGGAAGAGCATACAAAAAAAATTGAAAAAGGAACTCCCAACTAAGTGAAATTTAACACCCGAAGTAATTTCCAATGCATTAGAAAGCAAAGTATATATTGTTAAAATATGCAGTTCTGCAAACTATACCTAGCTTGCAATGGTAACTTACAAAATATTCTGACCCCGAAACTTCAGGTTTGTGCCCAGGTCCACGTGTGAAGCAATATATTACGCGTAAAAATATTCTTATTGCTGTTCACGCTTACATGAGNGGCGCGAAATTTTTTTCTGCGTGTCCGGAAGAGCATACAAAAAAAATTGAAAAAGGAACTCCCAACTAAGTGAAATTTAACACCCGAAGTAATTTCCAATGCATTAGAAAGCAAAGTATATATTGTTAAAATATGCAGTTCTGCAAACTATACCTAGCTTGCAATGGTAACTTACAAAACATTCTGACCCCGAAACTTCAGGTTTGTGCCCAGGTCCACGTGTGAAGCAATATATTACGCGTAAAAATATTCTTATTGCTGTTCACGCTTACCTGAAAACTTTTGAAATCAAAACAATCTTTAAGAAATATCACTGGCTCTACCTGCATGTATGTTAACTGGTACACTGACAAGCATGCTCTCGGTAAAGTTGCTAGCGACAGAAATAAAGTATCTCCATGTCTTATGCGTTGTATTAAAAGTCCTGGATAAATGCTCGCGAATACTGAAGTGGTTTATTTCGATCACTGTCTTTTTTTAACGCGGGTAAGTTTGAGAAATAGCATACCTGTAAAATATTTACTTTTTTAAAAATAATTTCACAGTTTCGTTTGACCGACGCACGAATTGTAATGTTAATTTCACACATGGCGGAAGAATACACAACGTGCATGGAAGTAGGTGCTAAGCTTTGTTTTGAAAAGTACTCAGTTTACCGTAAACAGCCTACAGGATAATCGCGCTACAAGTTTGAGACCTCCATTTAATATAGTTCTTGTACGTTGTTATATCTAACAACCATCTGTGCAGTAATTTGNGCTACAAGTTTGAGACCTCCATTTAATATAGTTCTTGTACGTTGTTATATCTAACAACCATCTGTGCAGTAATTTGGGGGATAATTCTTTGGAAATTATATTTTGGTCTTAAAAATACTTGATATGTCTCGTGTGACTCAACATCAATTAGTAAGAATTTTGTGTGTTTAATTACTAGCGTATACATTCTACATCGAGAAACATTGTTTATGGAGATAATTTAATATGTGTGCTGGCAATTATTTTGTATAAGGAATTAGGCTGTATACCAAACGTACTCAAGGCTAAAAAAAATCCCCCCCCCTCCTCCCGGCGGCATGTAGACGGCCAGAACAACCGTTACAGAATAAACAGAATGGAAATTATATACGTTCGGATACGAGATTAATGAATCACAATGTCGATCCGCCATCGATTCGAAATTATTCCGGCTCGAGGCGGGCTTATAACCGCCGCCTCGCAGCCGTTGATGCATGCACGATGCCGGCTCGCGATTGGTCCGCACCCTTTCCCCCGCGGAATACCAAATGAACCAATGGGATAAAAAGAGTTTTTAACTATTCAGTTTCCGCCGCCCCATTGAAGGGGTCTACCCCCGGCCCAACCCTCCCTTCCCAGTACGTCAACTCCACTCACCCTTACAATTTTTTTTTGTTGCGTGACTTTGCGATGCGAAGGGGGTTGTTTAGCGAAGACAGAATAAAAAAAAGGGGTTGGGGTGCGCGGAGGTTTTGAAAAAGAGGGAAGGTTGCGTTCTGCGTGTGCGTATGTGTGTGTGCGCGCGCGCGAGCGTGTGTATATATATGATTTGTAGGACCGGCGGAGAGATGAAAAGGTCGGTCAGGGGAAAGGTGGGATGAAACTTTGTTCCTTGAATCCTTTTACCCACTATCCCCCTAGTCTCCTTCGACATTCGTCGTCTTATAAGGATCCGCGCGCATGCGTTTCTTAACATGTCCTTTCGCTTCCTCCTTGGCCTCGCGACACGCAGGTGATGCGTAGCTTCAGGGGTCGCGTGGATTGTGCGTGCCAGCCAATAGCAGCTCCTCCTCAGCCCTGTCCTTATGAACCCTCTCTCCCTTCACCCCCTTCGACCCATTCCGGCAATACTTATACCCGCCAAGGTTTTGTTCGCCCGGGCACGCCACGTGTGTATGCCTATCGCGGTGAAAACTTTACATTACCGTGTCGCTAGGGGGAGAAAAAATTGTTCGTGAGGACGAAACACCTTTTAGAGGTTCCTCGTGGGCGATTGAAAATGGTGGTTGATAATATGCCCGCGCTATCTGTGAGGCAGTTAAAAAATACTTCAATCTCGCAAGGATAGCTTTTGAAACCTCTGCTTCCATAAAGAATACATTAGTATCTGCACAGTTTATTTTAATGTCCACAAGAGTATTTTTCAACTAGTATTCCTGCCAAGTACACTATAAGGAAAATATAGTAAAATTAATGAATGTAAACATAATTCATGTACTGCTATTTGATGGTTTTATGAAATAGTAAAGTGTTAAATTTAATAACTAAAACGGCTTAATTTGGTTCGGTGGATTGAAATTCACATTAATTAACATAAGATGAAGTCAGCCTAGTAATTTTAAGGTTTTAGAATGTCGTCACAAGTACGAAAACTTCAGAACACCTTCCATTTGTCCTTATCAAGAAGATCAACAAAAAAACAATGTTACAAATTCATTCTAACACGCACGCTCGCGACATGATTCGAAATATCAAGAAACCTCCTTTTACACAGTCGTTTTCAGATTGAAGATTTTATAATTTATTAATAAAGAATTTGACGAATGCTTTAGCCAAATTTATAAATACTTTATCTTAGATTCACAGTTGACTGCGGGATGTTCGAACATTTTTGTCAAACATTACATTTGTTTCACTCCGCCAGCACTGTTGTTTTTGTATGTTATTGCAGAAGAAAGCTCAATATCCTACGCCACCCCTACCCTTCGCCCAGTTACACAAAGTTACTATATATGAACCCCCAATACTTTATATCTCAAGCACCGTAGTCTGAAATTATACAGGCTGAGTATAAAAGAATACCCCAACTTTGAAGGTCTATAATATCATAACCAAACAACACACAACCTTGATTGACCAATCAAATAAACCGTGGGCCCGTCAAGTTTGTTTACCATACATTCATAAATGTTCAATGTGACCACCACGAGCGGCCCGAGCGACATCTACGCGATAATGAAACTCGTTCCACACTCTTGTCAGCATGTCCGGTGTTATGATTCGGATGGCGTCCGTAATTATCGTTTTCTCCAGCAGTTACAATCGGCCGTTACCACCTGCTTTGTGAACTACCTTTATGTGCCCCCATAGAAAAAACAACCACTCTGTAAGCATGTCCAAATAAGGTATTCCCCCAAAGTGAACGTGTTTTGCGCTTTATCCAAAGACACTGTTTTCGGCCCTTTCTTTTTTCATNAGACACTGTTTTCGGCCCTTTCTTTTTTCATGAGCCCACTGTTACTGGAATCCCTTATTTGGACATGCATACAGAGTGGTTGTTTCCTCAGTTAGAAGAGGCGGCGGGGGACTTCATTTTCCAGCAGGATGGTGCGCCACCCCATTGGCACCTAGCTGTTCGCGGATACCTGAACGAGACGTTGCCGCAACGCTGGATTGGTCGAGGAGCAGCTGGTAACCAGGCTCTTCATCACTGGCACCCAAGAAGCCCGGATCTTACCCCGTGCGATTTTTTTCTATGGGGGTAAATAAAGGATCAAGTGTTTCGTCCACCATTGCCGGCTAACNGATCTTACCCCGTGCGATTTTTTTCTATGGGGGTAAATAAAGGATCAAGTGTTTCGTCCACCATTGCCGGCTAACACTGACGACCTTAAAACGAGAATTACTGACGCCTTTTAAACCGTAACACCGGACATGCTGACAAGAGTGTGAAACGAGTTTGGTTATCGCGTAGATGTCGTTCGGGCCGCTCGTGGTGGTCACATTGAACATTTATAAATGTATGGTAATTAAACTTCACGGTTCCACGGTTCATTTGATTGGTCAATCAAAGTAGTAGGTTGTTTGATTTTGATATTTTAGATCTTCAAATTTGGCGTATTCTTGTATACTCATCCTGTACTATTGTGTTGAACTGTTGGAGGTCCTATTCAAAGTACTTAATTTAATTGAATCTTGTAGACAGCCTCTCGCATAGCAAATTTTTTCCTCTCCCTGGGATTTTACTGCTGATCGTTTGCATCTTTTACCTGAACATGGTAGCATCAAGACATGCTTCTTATTTCTTTGGAATCGGGCCGAAAAAATTTTTTATAGGACTCCTTCGACACACAGGTACCAAATCTCGTTCTATTCAACAAAATTACGACGAAGGCTCGTTTTGTATGGATCTCCTCTTTTCAGTAGCTTTTTTTATGGCTGATACATCTTGCACGTTGGGCAACCAGGTGAACCAAAATTCCCTCTCGACATTTAGAATTTTTTTCTTGTAAAATTTATGCAGGTTAACGAATGGACATTTTGTTGTTAAATATTATCAAGTGGCCATTTGTGAATGGGATACTATCACAAGATTTTATACCGAAAGGATACGTTCTCTGCGATGCCTTTATTGTGTCAGGAAAACGTCCTTGAACTTAGACGAAAGCTGTTGTCCCAGGTTGTTTAGAAGGCAGCACACTCAGGTGCCAACCAGGAGGCGTTGGGTTTGATACCCTGGTGGAGTTCAATGGCCAGGGTGTTCAGCGAACAGGTTTTTATTGTATTATGTTCAGGCTTATAATCATATTATTCAGTGTGCATTTTAACAATACAACGCCACCTGTTGTGTGAAATTACAGTATGTTTTGTAGTGCGACTTTACTAACCAAATAACAACGAAATATTTATTCATAGATGGAATACTTTTGAAAGGCCACATCAGATTTTACCTTCTGCTTTATGCATCCTTCCGCCATGTGTCAAAATTAACAATAACATTGACCTTATAATTAATATCTATGGACACTTTTTTTTCTGCGAAAAATATTCCATGACAAGTTGCACTTTAAAATATTTTAGTCCAGGTCCTCGTTAGTGATAGGTTGATTTTTAATTTTCACGCATCTTAGATGTGACGTTTAGTATCGGAGTAACGCAATTGTGATCGGCCCAGTAATGTAAGAAAAAGTCTTATGATATAAACACACGACCAGTAACCGAAGGGAAGTTTGTGAATGTGCTCATGGATTGTTAAAGTCTAACCTGCGAGAAAATATTTTCTTCCCGAAGAAAAGGGGGGNGAAGTTTGTGAATGTGCTCATGGATTGTTAAAGTCTAACCTGCGAGAAAATATTTTCTTCCCGAAGAAAAGGGGGGGCTACTAATATTCGCATTTCTCTTTATTGACACAGAGTCTGTCAGAGACATAAATGTTACTGTTTATCCCAGTCTTGCCCAAATGAATGCGTAACAAAAATAAACCAACGCCAATGGTCTTCGCTTTAAAAAAATCGCTCTTCTAATAAGCTGTCAAGTGTCATGAAACTAAAATTTTTAACTCACCGCTAATACTATTTACTGTAAGTAGTGCAGTGGTGTTTTACGTTAAAGTAAACTTTGTTACGAATATACATATATTTTTTTTCCATAATCTCGAACATATGTGAACAAACTACAGTAAACTGATACTGCGTTTACAAAAATTCGTTGCATCATTAATTTCNGAAGTTTGTGAATGTGCTCATGGATTGTTAAAGTCTAACCTGCGAGAAAATATTTTCTTCCCGAAGAAAAGGGGGGCTACTAATATTCGCATTTCTCTTTATTGACACAGAGTCTGTCAGAGACATAAATGTTACTGTTTATCCCAGTCTTGCCCAAATGAATGCGTAACAAAAATAAACCAACGCCAATGGTCTTCGCTTTAAAAAATCGCTCTTCTAATAAGCTGTCAAGTGTGATGAAACTAAAATTTTTAACTCACCGCTAATACTATTTACTGTAAGTAGTGCAGTGGTGTTTTACGTTAAAGTAAACTTTGTTACGAATATATATATTTTTTTTCCGTAATCTCGAACATATGTGAACAAACTACAGTAAACTGATACTGCGTTTACAAAAATTCGTTGCATCATTAATTTCACCACATTATTCGTGTTAACAAAAGTAAGTAATATTTCCGTGGTTTCACGGAATAGTTTTGACAGTGCCCATGGGGTAATGATACGGACTTACTTTTCAATTTCTGCAGTAGACTGATTCGGGCGGTTGTAATTGCAAGTATTAGCTATAAATTTAATCAACCACAGAGAAGCACGACTTTCCCACGAGGTCAACTAGTTAACTTGTACTTAGTTTTTAATTGTTTTTATTCATGATAGAAGTTGCTACATGGCAAGTCCAAATCAGTGATATCTAGGGACGCGTCTTTTTCGCAAAAAGATTTCAAGACCAGTTGTACTCCAAAACACTTTTGTTTATTTGCACTTTCGTGGTTGGATGATTTCAAATGTCACATGCCTCAAGTGTCTGTCTGCGAATCATGGCATTCAGTATCGGATTACTTTATTGCGATTGATTCAGTCAAATAAGAACATGTCTTCTCACGTAGACACGCCTCCAATAACCAAAGGAAGAAGGGTATTGAAGTCTTAGCATGACAATAAATATTTTCGCGATAAACAACTGTCACTAGTGATATCTAGCAGGAAAATAACAGCCACTAAAATTCAGTTGATAAGCTACTGCCGACTGGCGAATCAAGCAAATTAACTGGGAAAAAGTGACTTATAGCAGCGGAATTCTCAACATTCAGTGGAAATAAAAAATTAATCAGTGAATTTCAGTAACCATTTTAATTATGTGGCACTGATTATCAATTGCTCAATTTTCGCTGTTTCCACTGATTTGGCTCAATTATCCCTGTTTAAAGTTTATAGTGTAGGGCTACCAGTAATATTAAAAATAATTTTGCAAAGAGTCAGATAAAAAAAATTAAATTGACTGTAAAACATGAAAGCTAAAGCTGTGACAGAGAAATCTCAGTAACGTTGTATTTTTTTGCACACAGTATAAAGACTAAAAAGAAAACTACGGGAACTATGTGACCTGTATGTAGGCTATAGGTTTCACTTTCCTGTTTATAGCTGGGCGGAATTTACTTTGTTAATTGGTGGCNATAATCTCGAACATATGTGAACAAACTACAGTAAACTGATACTGCGTTTACAAAAATTCGTTGCATCATTAATTTCACCACATTATTCGTGTTAACAAAAGTAAGTAATATTTCCGTGGTTTCACGGAATAGTTTTGACAGTGCCCATGGGGTAATGATACGGACTTACTTTTCAATTTCTGCAGTAGACTGATTCGGGCGGTTGTAATTGCAAGTATTAGCTATAAATTTAATCAACCACAGAGAAGCACGACTTTCCCACGAGGTCAACTAGTTAACTTGTACTTAGTTTTTAATTGTTTTTATTCATGATAGAAGTTGCTACATGGCAAGTCCAAATCAGTGATATCTAGGGACGCGTCTTTTTCGCAAAAAGATTTCAAGACCAGTTGTACTCCAAAACACTTTTGTTTATTTGCACTTTCGTGGTTGGATGATTTCAAATGTCACATGCCTCAAGTGTCTGTCTGCGAATCATGGCATTCAGTATCGGATTACTTTATTGCGATTGATTCAGTCAAATAAGAACATGTCTTCTCACGTAGACACGCCTCCAATAACCAAAGGAAGAAGGGTATTGAAGTCTTAGCATGACAATAAATATTTTCGCGATAAACAACTGTCACTAGTGATATCTAGCAGGAAAATAACAGCCACTAAAATTCAGTTGATAAGCTACTGCCGACTGGCGAATCAAGCAAATTAACTGGGAAAAAGTGACTTATAGCAGNCACTAAAATTCAGTTGATAAGCTACTGCCGACTGGCGAATCAAGCAAATTAACTGGGAAAAAGTGACTTATAGCAGTGGAATTCTCAACATTCAGTGGAAATAAAAAATTAATCAGTGAATTTCAGTAACCATTTTAATTATGTGGCACTGATTATCAATTGCTCAATTTTCGCTGTTTCGACTGATTTGGCTCAATTCTCACTGTTTAAAGTTTATAGTGTACGGCTACCAGTAATATTAAAAATAATTTTGCAAAGAGTCAGATAAAAAAATTAAATTGACTGTAAGACATGAAAGCTAAAGCTGTGACAGAGAAATCTTAGTAACGTTGTATTTTTTTTTGCACACAGTATAAAGACTAAAAAGAAAACTACGGGAATTCTGTGACCTGTATGTAGGCTATAGGTTTCACTTTCCTGTTTATAGCTGGGCGGAATTTACTTTGTTAATTGGTGGCTGCAACGGCCAGATACCAAATAAACTAGTGGCAGGACTGCATTTGAGTGAGTGGTTCTATGTTAAGATTTTTTTTAATTAGTCAGACTTTCCAGGACTTACATTCAAATGTGGTTCATTGAGAGAAATTCTTCATTAGAGCAAATTCTCGAAGTCGAGTCTGCTTGAAAATGTATTCCCTAATTTTGCAGGGCTGTAGTTTTAGTTTGGCACGCGATCTGGTAATGTACACTAACCATGTGTATTCCTGCAGTTATTTATACATTTATTTTTTGTGGAGGTGTTGATATAGACTGGAGGACCCCCCCCCCCCAATTCTAATGGGTTAAAAAATTATGTATTTATATAACGATAAGTTAATAGTATTGTAATTGCTCCTGCAAGTACTGGTAATGAAAGGAATAGTAAAATTGCTGTAATTACTGCGGATCACACAAATGAAAGAATTTGTTCGATATGTTTTCCGTAAATTTAACACAACAGTCAGAGAACTGATGGAACTGGTTACGTATGCTAGTACTTGTACTGCATTTTCGGTAAATGAAGTGGGGGGATAGGGGAAAAAAGATATTTTCGTTATAACACAGAGTAGATAAGTACAGATAGACGAAATGGCGTGGCAGTTCCTTTGATGTGAGCGCACCCATTCTCTGATTGGCTGCACGAGGCCATGGGAACGGACCTTGTATACGATTGGCCACTGCGTGCTGTGAGGCGTTCCCTATTGGCTGGGCTGCTGGCTGGCAAGTAAGTTACCAGGCGCTGATTGGCGAACGGAGTTTTGACATGCTACTGGCGTGTGTGGCTGGAGTTCGCGATATAAGCAGATATTTCACACTTGCATTCTTAAGTACTCCGTAGTTATGCCCATTATTTGCTACTGTAAAAGCAATACATTGAAAATATTTATAATTTACTTTTATGGAGAGTGATTTGAACGCGAACCAAAAGTGTTGTCCGTGATCTGTAATCATCAACTTACCACATCACGTGGACAGAACTATTTTAACCCTTTCAGACCTACTTTAATTTAGGGGTTTCAGGTGTTGCAAACAAAAATTTTTGTGATGCGTGCTGTACTTAAGTCGACACAGCACTTGTTTCGTTGTCACAGCCAATGAGCTGTGGGCTATATGTTCGGCCACAGATGTATGAATCAATTATGGCCTAGACCAGTAAGGCGGTTTGCGAATAATTTACCCACAGATAAGATCATTGGTCATTGAATTTCGCATTGTGCAGTACAAACGAAAAATGACCTACGCGTGCGCAATATACACAACTGGGTCTAAATGGGTTAAAATTGTTGTTACTGTTTTAGAAACGCATGAAACTTTTATCAGTTTCCGATAATGTTCGAGTGTTTGAATTGTTGCTTGTGTAAAATTGGCATCTACCGGTTAGTGCAGTGTCAAAAATTTCAGTTTTGCGTGAATCCGAAACTGTTTGGAACACACAGTTATGTTACGTANACCGGTTAGTGCAGTGTCAAAAATTTCAGTTTTGCGTGAATCCGAAACTGTTTGGAACACACAGTTATGTTACGTATTAGCTACTTTTTAAATTAAGGATCAATTTTACGTGTGTTTTCCCAGATTTCCGCGTAAAACTTTGTGTGAAAATATGGAAATTTATAATGGTGTAGCTTTTTCTTACACAGAAATCTCGCTAAATTTCAGTAGTGGAGTGGATTGGAGATATTTGGGCGGATCTTAAAATCAAGGTCTTGAGAGCAGATGAGGGTGAAGCGAGGTGAGTATGGAACAACGCCGGAATGAAAGGGTGGGGAAAACGGGAGATCCCTGAGAAAACCCGCCGACCAGCGGCATCATCCGGCACGATTACCAAATGCAAAAATTCTGGAGCGACCCCGCCGAGTTTCTAACCCAGCTTGCCTAGGTGGGAGGCGAGTAGTCTAACCACTACACCACCGCAACACCCTTAATTTAAGTAAGTTTAATAACTGGAGACCCATATATTTCGCGAATACATTTACGTACCAGACTAGAATTCGAAGCACTTTCACAATGTTTTAATTTGACATGTTCTCATATAGTCTCTCAAGACAGTCATAATAAACTGGAGGTAGTGTAATGGGATCATATGCGACAAAAAAAATATAGAGGCTTGTCGTGGCAGCAGTTGAAACGAAATTATACCTCTTTAGTGTATAGAGCACTGAGTAAACTGGCCTGCTGCCAAACGAATCGAAGAAATTAGCGGACTTCTGGTAATAATACACAAGAAGATGTAAAAAAATTATCATATAAGTTAGTGAAGTTCGTCATAATATCCAAGTACCAGGGATTTTCAGGAATTCACTTCAGGACACGTTAAACGTTAAATGCATGTACTTTTCAGTTACGTTTGCAGTTTGACTGTAGATTATCGGGCATGCCCTGGAGAAGTCAGAAACTAAAATAATTGAATCACATTGTTCTTATGAAACCTCGTGTCCAACTCAACAATTTATAGTTTTTGTAACACGCAAATAAGTGAAATCAATTCATTTACAAAAAATGAAACAAGGGAGAATAAACGGTATTATTGTCTTTATTCTTTCTCATGTGTGAATAGTACGAGCAGAAAGTAATTCTGCAAAAATGAAAACGGCTACATGTCAGAAAACTAAAAATTTCCTTCAAAAGGACAATTTAAAAAAAAAATACGGGCTTTTCTCCCTGTAATTATATAGATATTTTAATGTTGGCCATAGCTCTTACGTTTTCAATATACATTATCAACTTTTTGCAAGTGAGTCAATTTTTATATTCCTGTGTTTCGAAAAGAACGAGATGGTTAGTTTTATATTTAATTATGCAAATCATATTAACTCCATTTTTTTTNATTCCTGTGTTTCGAAAAGAACGAGATGGTTAGTTTTATATTTAATTATGCAAATCATATTAACTCCATTTTTTTTGTTTGCTGGAAATGTCACCACATTTAACGTGTACAATTTAAAATGTCTGACACAAATACAAAATTATNATTCCTGTGTTTCGAAAAGAACGAGATGGTTAGTTTTATATTTAATTATGCAAATCATATTAACTCCATTTTTTTTTGTTTGCTGGAAATGTCACCACATTTAACGTGTACAATTTAAAATGTCTGACACAAATACAAAATTATNATTTTTTTTGTTTGCTGGAAATGTCACCACATTTAACGTGTACAATTTAAAATGTCTGACACAAATACAAAATTATGAATTTTTGCTATCGAACACCTTTGATATCACGTAGGAGAAAATTAACAGCACGTTCATATACAAGTTAAGATGGAGTATTTGTTCCTCTGCAATAATTAAGGAACTATGACACTATGGAATTCATAAGATAGACACTTTCAAAATATCTCAGTAAGAGTATCACGGGCGAAAATTAACCGAGTTAATAAAATAATAAATATGTGAAAATTTGACACATGTTCTCAAGGATTAATATTTGCCCCTGCCTGACTAAAACATAGCTACGCTCATGGATATTAGCTTTTATTCGTACGATGTAATCTTTCTCTGTACCACCTCCGTGGCTACTGGTAATAAATGCTAATTTTCATTAGAATACACTCCACGAAGACGTGCAATTAAAAAAAAAACCTTATAACCACAAAGGGTAGACGGAAGTAAAAGGAGGCTAGATGTGTGCTATAAGTGTGGCCACCTCTGCTACCAATTAACAAACAATATAACAGTTGTTCTTTCGAAATAGTGTGTTTCACAGTATTTTATTTCTGATCGTTACTTTTCCTTGCATTCTACTTAAAAATGTTTTCAGCTTTGGAGGGGTACAAAATTCCTGGACCTCTCCCTTGAACACATGCCTGGTTACGACACGAGTGTAATTTCGTGTATGTTAATTCAGTACATACGAATACACACACTAACACACACACACACACATGCATTTTCCAGATCCCGGATTCGGTATATTTTTAAAAATTCAGGAATTCCACGGATTTATTTAACAGTAAGCTTGAACTCCATAACCCTCCGTGCATTCGAGCATCAGTCAGTTGTTCATTGGCTGTTACTCTTGTTTTTACCTCAGACCAACACTGTTAAATTTTTCCCTACATTTACAGTAATATTTACGAAAATGTGCAGCAAATATACGGAAACGCAATCCGCAATGACGAAAGACGGATCTTAGCTCCGTATATAAAAAATAAGGAATGCCTCCGTATTTCCTATAGCTTCGGGTTTCGTGGACGAACATTGCCGACTCTACACGAAGGTTTCTTCGCCACTATAAGAAGACAATTATTGTTTCTGCTGCAGTTCGGATATCCACGCTACTGAGAACGATTCTTTCAAACATCAAAAACTAGTATCAGGCAACACTTAAGATACACTTACTTTAATAGAAGCTAAAAAAAATGCTCCCAATGTGTCTGTGAAATACACAACTGAAACGCCTTAAACTGGACGAGGAATTGTAGGTTGTCAGTTAGTCGTGAACTTCAGAAATTTAGACCAGGGTTCAAATCACGATTAAGAATAAATATTTTTTAACTTTTTAAATTATCTATTTCTACTCATTAAAACATGCACATAACAAAAATTAAATATATTTTTATTACCTCTATTTTTAAAACTGCAAGTACAAAAAAAATAAACACGGAAATTAACGTAGATGTTCCGTAAATTCACGGAATATTCAGTAAAATGTATGGAAAGTTCGTTTTTGAATGCCAATGTGTCCGTAATTTTACGGAGAGTTTACGGATACTTCTGGGTAAAGTTTTAGGTGCATTTTTCCGTAAAATGAAAGATATATATTTTTTAACAGTGAAGTAACACGAGACTCGGCCCTTGTTTTCCTTGCAGGTTAGTTGTTGGCTCAAATTTGTCTTGGGTGTGCCATAAAAACAACAGTTCATTTGAAAACGAAAGTCAAATGTAGGCCTAGGCATGTTTGAAGTTTAGCTTGTCCTCGAATGAACTCACAAATTTACCGGGTATCTGTCTAAAGTATTTGGTGACACTGCGTTACGACCTATCAAACAATTGTTATTCTTAACTCCAATGTGAACGCAGGTACGAATGTATGAAAATTTCGACACTGAGTCAACCCAAAGTTAATATAACGAGCCCCATGATAATTTTCATGTGAGTCGATCTTTACGGTATGGCGTGATCCTTGGTTGGGGGGGGGGTACATTTTTTTATTAATAAGTCGCCCTTAAGGGCGGTGCCTACTAAGCCTGCAGTTTAAATGGGGAGTAAATGTTTAAAGAAATTCCTTCTCAATGCATCAACTTTAGAGATAACCGTCTCAAACAAAAACATATTCTGCATGACATTCCTCAAGGAACACTGGCAAGTTAACTCCTTAAAATATTACCCCAAGTATAATCGTTCACATCTGAAATGTTGCAAAATAGGTCAAATCACGGTCGGTCTTGTGCAAGGTCAAAAGCTAACACCAATAGAAACAGCACCTTTTTCTGCATAATGCTGTTGGTTGCTGCTGACACACCTACTATTTTGTGATTGGTCGCTTGTTGTGCCATGGATCTATTGAAGCTCTTTCCACAGGTTCAGTTGTTATAAGAAATTCGCAAGTGCTTTTTACACCAAAAAAATTACCTCATTTGCAGCACCTGAAACGAAAAATTGTGTATGTTAAGCGGTTACGAAATTTTTCCAACTTTTATGCTTAGACTAATACATCCTCTAAAGTTTTACATTATAGTTTACACTGTACAAAAAAATTAATAAATAATATTTTTGAAAAATTATTATCGTGGCAGTACATATTTTTAAAGTCTAGCTTGTCCTCGAACGAATTAGTGGACATCTCGCATTTTTGTTGTTAACACTTGGCCCAGGAAATTGTGAATCCCGGCCAGTCTGCCATTACAAGAAGCGAGCGTGCCTCGTCGGGACAGGAAGACGTGCGAAGGAAGTGCTGCCAAAGTCCCGACGAGCCCAGATGGCGAGGCAAGAAGGCGTGAAAGACGAGGACACGGGGAGAAGCGGGAAAAAAAAGAAGAAGGGGGTTGGCATGACGAGGGGGGTAGGTCGCGTTCCACGCGTGCGCTTTAAAAACTTCCAACCCCTTTACATCCCCCCACCACCCCGGGCAAACAAACCCCGCTTTTCCTCCTCCATATCAAACATAAAAAAATGTGTGTGTATATATGTATGCGCGGAGCAGCGGCGAGCACGAAGGGAGGTTATACCCTTTCACAGCAGCCGCCGGCGTCCAATGGGGGCGCGTGGTTTGCCGCGTGGGGAGGGGGGAATTCATACATATCTCGTGAAAGGGTTGGTGCGCGCACAAAGCCCCCCCGCGGCACAATGGCGAAGGGAAGGTTACATCGCGGAGTGTGGCAGGCCTGTCGCGCGCGACTCGTGCCGAACCGCGGAGCGAATCGTAGTTCAAAAGGGTCGGGGAGGTATGGATGTCTGCTAATGACGGCCCGGTTAGGGAGGGTAGAGGCGAATGAGAAATGCACTTATGGGCTCTGCCTATACCCGGCCGGCAGCCTCGGGGTTTAACTACTGCTTAAAACCAAAATATATTCAACATAACGTTCTCAAAGAATACTACCACGTTTTTTTTTAATTATTCATTCTTTTTTTTATGTACATTGTAATATTAAATTGTAGGAAAAAAATATTACGGTGGTTGGTCAGCGCGTCTACGATCGTGGACACGTTGCACGTTAATTCTATTTATGACCCATGCTGTACACAGCAAGGTCTCAGTGTCAAGTCTTCCTTGTGGCTGATATGATTTGTGGAATTTTCTACACCTCGTTGTCATGAACTGTTAATGCCAGTATCTTCGAGCACACTGCGCGTTTTTCACTGGTTGCAAGACAATTACTGAACACAAGTACAGCATACATAAAAAAAAATTACGTGATCCCAACACTTGAACTCAGAAATTAATATGCGTGACCAAACGGGTTAAGCTTAGACTGCATGAGGCGGAGGAATATTCTGGAAGCAGAACTTTAGCAGGGCTTCAGGAAAGCTGGCAGTAACCACGATTGGACAACGATAGCAAACCTTCAGTTCTAAATTCCCGTAACTTGAAAGGCTTCCTCCAACTCTCACAATTCTACTTGACCTCCATTCATTTCATTTCTTTAAACATTCGAAGGGAGCTTATTGACCACAATTTGCTTTGTCATATCCCTCATAGCACAACGTAATTGTATGATTTACTCGTCATACTGGATGATATATAATGGGTACATGACTAGCATCGAAGGACCTATAG
Source organism: Clitarchus hookeri (assembly GCA_002778355.1). NCBI lineage: Eukaryota > Metazoa > Arthropoda > Insecta > Phasmatodea > Phasmatidae > Clitarchus > Clitarchus hookeri. The sequence continues at coordinate 177,808 of NQII01002442.1, read as the reverse complement.
AATCTATTGTCCCGTACATCTTGCATAACAAATAGTACGTGTTTTATCTTGTGATCTCCTGCAATATCTGCATTACACAAGTCTCGCTTCGCCTAAAAGCTACTGAAGGGTGTGCTCCACCCACGTGGAAAATGAAACCCGCCCGCCGGCCGTTGCGCACGCGGTACGTCACGATTATTCTGCTCGGAATTGAATCTAGAGAATTCTTCCGAGATCCCTGCCTCCACCCTTCCCCCCACTCTCTCCAGGACCTTGATTCCTTTATTATTTTCATCCCTGCGCCAACACCGCCAGTCACAACATTCTTATCTCGCCCCCGTGCACCCCCCTCCCCTAAAAGAAACACAAATGTCGTGCCCCTTCTACCCACCTCTTTCCTTGCATCCTTTCCACCCTGTTTCGGCAGGAGTGCATCAGTCTGCCGCTCTCCACCCTCATTCCAGCTCTGTCAAAGTAAATGCCATTCAACGTTTCATTGAATAAGAAAAGAGGAAAATCACAGGACGCAACGACCTTTCTTCGTCGTCCCCGCAATTTACTTACAGCGCCGAATTGAATTGTGGAACGGAATAAAATAAAAAAAGAAGAAGAAAGGAGAGAGGGGAAGTAGAAGGCGGGAGAAGGAAATAAAGCCCTTTACGGTGAGGGAGGAAGGAAGGGAAGGACATCTTCAAAAGAATTCCCTATCTCTTTCTCTCAGGCCGAGTTTTTAAGGGAAAGGAGGTAAAAAAAGGAAGCAGCAGCAGCAGCACACAGAAAAAAAGGCGGCCCCTTCCTTTTTGGGGCTCTTTATTCGGCGCGCGGTATCTCGTCCATATGCAGTGGACAGGGGTGGGCCGGGATAAGGTTACCCCGAGGGCAGGCCGGTATAATCGGGCACTCTTTACACTTCGGAGCTGTACAAAGTGGGCGCCTCGGCAGGGCTGTACAGGACGTAGCGCCACGCCGGGCAACAGCCTGGGACGATCAGGTTTTCGCGTCGTGGTCAACAGCTCCCTTGGCCTTAACCCCCTTTACTTACACGTTAATTTCTCGTTCCAGGTGTTGCGAAAGAGGATATTTTTGGTCTGACCATTACTTACGAATTCCTTGCGATAATTTGTACGATGGAGCCTATGTTGGTCTATGGAACTGGCAGCAGCCAATAATGGCGTGTCAGCAGCAGCCAATAGCAACAACCAGTATAACGACGCTGTCTCTAATTGGCGCTAGCTCCTGACCTTGTACAGCACCGAACATGACTTTACCTATTTTGCAACACGCCATAGATGAATGAGTATACTCGGGATAATATGTTAAGTGGTTAAGTGTCTGTCACCCCTTATACAGAAATTATTCGTTTTAGTGTCATAACAGAAGAGTCGGGGTCCTTACTGAAAATGTTTTATTATGGAAACATTACATTTCATAGTTCTGCGCAAATTTTTGTACCTAACTGTTAATAGCTGTTCCCTGGTTGTGAAAAGAAATTATTCTATAACATTTAGTACTAAGTTAATTGTTGCATAAATATGCGTTAGTATTTCATATATTGTGTCCGCAATTATGGGTAAGGCAATTATCCGAAACCATTTAATGTACGTAGAGCCAAAATAAAATTTTTAGTTTCACCAACCAGATCTTTTCAGTTCCGGGCAGCTAAATGAGAACAACTAAATACTTTACTGTCCTTATACAAATGATTAATTTGGTTGCCCCCCACAATCTTTGTTTGATTCAGCAGAACCTTTTTCTCTGTGCAATGTAGCTCCGTAGCTCTGCAATGGCGTATGTCTATAATAATGTTTTTTCCCCTATTTAGTTACATAAACCCATTGCAAGAACCATTCAAGGAATACACCGTTTTAAAATATATCCTGGTAATATAGATTCAGGCTGATCCTTGCGTATTTATACACTAGCTTCCGTTGTTCGGGAAGTCGACCTGACATCCTTCGGGTCGTTTCGACAGTCAAGCCGGACTTGCTTTTGCAAAAACCTGAAGACGAAGCAAGCCAGGCGGAATTGATACCGCTGCTCCTGCGGCCAGACTGGAAATGAGCAAGCAACTCCCGGACACTCCCGAAGTTTCAGTTCGGTGTATTGGCCGTCGATATAGCAGTTATTAAATTTAGGAACTTCCGCATTGCGAAGGAAATTCAAGCGGCGAACCTTGTACGGCATTCATGCTTCATTTAGTTGCATGCTCGATTTTTATCGGTCGTCGCAGGATTTCGATGTTAGCGATACTCCAGCGTTCGCGAAATTAATCAACTACCGATACGTCGATATCCGTCAACGATGCTTTAGTTGGCAGACAAGCAAACGTCATAAGTATGATAATTATACCCAGCCATTCATTTTCTGGTGTTGCAAATAAGAAACTGGTTGATGTATGTTGTACTTCAACTGATGAAGAACTTGTTTTGTTATCACATCCAATAAGCTGTAGGCTTTCTGTTTTTGTGATAAGTGATATGAACGAGTCACAATGTAAATCAGCAGCATGGTTTGTGAATCAGTAACCTCCAGGGGAGATAATTAGACACTGAGCTTAGTTGCGTACAGCACTGGCCAAATATAGATTTCTCGAACTTTCTTTTTAATAGTTAACTATATTTGTTACGTTTTGGCTTCCTGCAAAGGATGAAGTTCTTTGCGCATAAAAAGACCATTACTTATGAATAGGGACAGTGATATTCCGCGAAAATATGTCCAGACAAGAAACAGTCTGAAGCACTGTAGGGTCGTCCAGCTTCTTTGATTGGCTAAAAAAAATGTTTCGGTCCGTGTTAACCGTTTGCGCACTAATCACGAAGGTTCAGTGTCGGAGTTACTTAGTGCTGAGTGGCTTGGTCAAAGACGGACACGGCACCAGCAGCCAATGAAGGTATTACAGCATCTGAGGCGTGTATATAGTATTGAAGTCTACTGTGTGCTCCGATTTTTACGCGAAAAGTCACTGGCCCTTCTTATGACCAAATACAACTACTACCAATAATATGGATCACACGTCCGTTGTTTCTTTGATCCGTTTGGCAAGCGAACGTCTTGCCGATACACTTACAAAAGCTAATATAAAATCAATTACTCAGCACATCTGAAATCGTAAGATTATCGGCGGCTGGAAAAGTAACATCCAACTGTAATTTTTCCGGGATGAATTATTGTATGGTAGTGCGAAACTACAGCGTCTTTTTTTTAACTTGGACCTCCAGACGCCTTGGCGACCTGACGCGAGGTCAATCGCCAATCAGTGCCCGGAGGCGAGCCTGCCGAGCCAATAGGCAACCGTGCCGTAGAATACTTGATAAATGATACAGGAGCGAAACAACCGCGTTTATGGTAATGTCTATTCGCAGTCTCTTCGCACTTTTTGAATCAAACCTTTGAAAAATGACACCATACAAGACGTGTTTGGTACTTTCCTAAACATTTCACGCGTCACAAGCGTTTTATACTTGTGTTAACATAAAAGTACCTTTTTTTTTTGTTAAATTGAATTTTTATTTACATATTATCTATAAATTTTAATATTTCATTTATCACTTACATGAATAAAAGCAGCGAGGAAATGGGAGTGTTTGTAATGCGTAGTAATAAATAGTTCTTATGCAAAATATTTTTACACTGAGTGCGCACGAATGTGCAGCATTGCCTTTTTGGTGTAATTTTCTAGACTGTGATATTTTAAAGGTTTGATTCAAAAAGTGCGAAGAAACGGCGAATAGACTATCGATAACAGCTCATCGACTGAAGATTCAGTACAGTAATTCTGCTGATTGAAAACAGTGACTCAGATTTAGTGTGTATACTGATGTATAGGATGTTCACTGTAAAGTGAGCACTTTTGAGGCACTATTTACTCTTTCCTTTCAGCCAATTTTTATGCTTCAACTATATTTTGAAACAAATACATGTAAGTAATTAATAAAGTGTGTGTATTCCACCGCACTCAGAAGTTAACTTCTAAGGCTAAAAAAAAATGCATTGATTGACTATTATTCCAAATGAGAGGACTTTCAAAAGTGCTGACTCTACCGCGAATAGCCTATACTTGCAATGTACTTGTTGAGAGTACTTTAGCGCGAGCGCCAGAGGTCGTGTGCACGCCCCGTTGTTTACCTCGTGCGGCCGCCATGAGGCTGGAGGTTGCTTGTTCCGACTGTCGACGCTGGGAAGGGTGCTCGGTAAGGGGGGCAGGGGCGCAGGCCAGGGTATTGATTAGCACGCGCGGAGAGGAGGGGGGTTCGTAGTTAGCGAGAGCCCTAGGGTGGTGGGCGGAGGGGGTGGAAGCCGTCCTTCCTGCTCGGTCCACCGCAGCTTCCCGCCCATCTCGGGGCCCCCGCCGAGGGCGACTCGTGAGGGGGAACGTCGCTGGTTTGAGCTCAGTCGCGTCCAAACGCGCGCTTGTCCGCGCCAGCGGGGCTGGACTTGCGAATCGCACAACCAAGGAATCTTCTGCGCATTCGTGGAGGGCCGAATTTAGCGGTCTGGTTCTTAAAAACAGAGCAAATTATTCCTGCCTTTTTCCTTACTTGAATGAATACGAATCTACTGGTACTTACAATAATAACTATAAGTTACACACCCACTTATATTTTTAATGTTTATAACGTCGTACTAACTCTTTTAAAAGTCTGAAGTATAGAATTACACCGAAATCCATGATTTCCCCCGTTGTTTGGTCATTCTCTGCCGCATTATGAAGGTCGCGGGTTCCAACCCGGCGGGCTGCTGAGCAGAGGAGTTTTTTTCCAAAATGGGTTTTTGTCCTTATTCCATAATTATACTGGTCTTGCGATCTTTAAATAGTTTTTGCAATGATGGAAAGTGATTAACTGAACCGTTAATTGTCACATAGGCCATTGCAACACTTTGCTGAATACGGGAATAGTTTCCTTATTGCACCTGCTGTCTTCAAATGAAGCCCGTTACCTTCGTCTGTGTTTTCTTCGTTGCGCCGTCTGTGTATACATCTGTACTAGCCCCTGTGTTCGTCTGTGTTGTCTTAGCTGTTTCGTTCTTTTTTTACAGTTTTCTAAATACGCCATCTTCATTATTAGTTAGTTGGTCACTTATACATTTGATATTGTGCCGTTTTTCCTGGGATTACTGACTTGATACCTTCTACGGAATTATTTGTATGTTACTCGCACGTCTGTCTACAACGACCAACACTGAATCGTTTTTATTATTATAATTTTTAATCAATTTTCATTGATTTTAGTTTTGTGTCTTTAGTTTTTGTCATGTTAAGTGTTTTCTGCTACCTACCGCAAAGTATTGTAGTGGAATATGTCCCAAATATTGGTCCAGTTAACACCGATCTTGATGAGCAAACTTGCCCAAAATTAATTAAACATTATCATTACTATTATTGCTGTGACATGTATGAGAAAACATTCTTAAAGTATTTAAACAGTTTCAGGGCTATGTTTCAGTGCAGCAGGAGCAAAACCATTATATTGAAATTATTCTGTGCTTGTAAAAAGTGTACTAAGTAGTTTAATTTTTTCGCTAGTTTTGTCAGGACGTTGCACAAAAACACTTCATCATATTAGCGAGAAAATAACGGGGGTAAAATGTATATTTTTGCGTAGTTACGCAAATGAACACGATGAATTATATAACACGTTACGTACGAAAGAATATTATATTGAAGCGCTGTCAACTCGGTATTATACAGACTTACAGTCGACCAAGAATGAATGTTAATAAAGTTATCAGGTCCATGATAACGTTAATTTTATGTATGACGGAATAATATAGAATGGGTCTAACGTAGATCGTACGCAGGGCTTCCAAAATGTCTCAATTAACCTTAAAAAGCCTGGGCATCTAGGATTATAGTATATAGGCCATTCACGGTTATTTAACACTTTTATGAAGCCCTGCTGAGGTTCTAATTCCAGCATATTCCTCCGCTTCATGCAAACTATGTTTAACAGAGTCTAGAAAATTACACCAAAGGGACAACGCACCACATTCGTGCGCACTCAGTGTAATAAAATTTTCCATAAGGACAATTTTTACCAGGGATTACCAACACACCTATTTTCTTCCCGTTTTTATTCACAATACTCTAAATGAGATAATATGATGTATGGCTAAAATATAAGTAAAAGTTAAATGCAACAAAAAATAAGGTACTTTTATGTTAACACAAGTATAAAACGCTTGTGATACACGGCATATATGGGAAACAACCAAAAAGTGTGAAGAAGAAATTTTTAATATTTGTATTAAATGTTTTCCGTCTTACTTCGGTAGTATAAGTTCTGTATACTGCACTACTGAGGACTGATGTAGAGAATGGCGTTCTTATTGCAGGGAAGCTGTGGCTGAGCGACTCGGACATGTCGTGGCGCGCTGTCAGCCATCAGGACGAGGAGCCCAAAGCCACCCTACACGCGCGGCTCGGCATAGGCACAGGTAAGTGACGCCTTGCGTACCGGCAATCCCGCATTACACATCCGCTGCGCGGGTTAGCATGACATTCAGGGGGCGCACACGCACGACATGCCATGCCATGAGTCAGAAGACGGCTTGCTGCTGTGACGCTTATTTGTACTCTTCGTGTTATCAAGACAGCAAAAAAATCACATCTTTTCTGACAACCTATTGAAGAAACTGGCATTTTTAATTTATGGCTGGACAATGCATTTTTGACACGGATAAACTGTTCGTATACGAATTACATCAGTTGCAATTTATTATGATTGTCAATCGTCTTCGTTGCGCAATAATTTTTTAGCTGCACCAATGGTCATTTATACGCTACATTTGTGTGATACACATTAGTTAATGGATCATTATTTTTGTAAAAGGATTTTTGCTTTAACCTGTACGTGAAACCATTAGTCGAAGTTCCTAAAATCATAACCTCCCAGTATTTGTTACACACAAAAAGACCAAATTACGTATAGATAATAAAAAAATGTAAGCAAAATAGTCGCAGAGAAAAGGCAATCTTGCTTGCCTTAGTTATGAAATAAAGGCACGAATTAAAAACATCTGAAGCTGTTTCCAATTTCCATAAAAAGGAATGCTGGGAAAAAATTGCCGTGGAATTCAACATGTGCTGTGATGTTAACTACTGCAGCATTTATTAATTTTGAGTTGTGGTTGGTAAAAAGGATTTTTAAAAATATCCGGGGAAAGTTACAGATTAAAACATTAAAAAAAAGTATTTTTAAATTAAATAATTTGTAAAAATGCAATAACTTCTTTTGTGCCATTAACTTTATATCCTGATGCGGCTCAAAGTAAATCCGGTTTCTGCAAGTCAGAAAGGTTTGTGTTATATATAGATTCTAGAAACCATAAGATTGTGATTTCGTCATATCATTACTCATGCACTGTTGGCTGTGCATATCTTTCAGGCCCGTTTGCTTTAATTGGTGCCGTACTAACGTGAAACAACTGAAAAGCACGTGCCATAAATAAAGCATTGCAAAATATTCGCAGTCCAGCACCGTTAAAGGTCGATATCGCCCGCCATGTTAAATTTTAATTTATGTCCCATAATTTTACTTTCACTTCAAGTAATGAATATTTTTTATTATAGCATATTTACATTTCCCAAATGCCTTCAGATGTAGTTGCCTAATTTTATTCTCGCGTTATCTGGTAATTGTGAAACTGCAAAAATGTATTTATGATTTAAAAATGATGGTGCACTAAATACGTTCTTAAATACTTTACAGAAGTTCATAATTTATGTTTGTTCTAAAGCGTAATGTTTATTGTCAGAGAGGTATAGTTGTAGTTTCGAAATAAGAGTCCCAAAACAACTGACGTAAACTAGAAACCAGTAATTCAACATGAGACAGAGCCTTAAGGCTCCCACCTACCTTGAGCATTTTTCCGCGTTTGAGACCGAAAGGCTTAGGAGCGATAAGGGCGACACTGCTCCACTAAGTACTCCATCGACGCTACGTACAAGGCTAGAAATGGCGTGTAGTGTTCTCGTCGCACTGCATGTACATATAGGACTTTCAGCGGTGACCCTATTATTTTATTGATGGAAAATCAGTAGGAAGGTTCAGTTCAGGGCCCTTGAGTACTTTTGTATGTGTCTGACGCATATATTTTGAGATACAGCGTTTTGAAAAAGCCATTTTTAGCCATCTTGGAGTACTCAAAAATGGCGTTTCTAATGTGCACTCAACAGCCGTCGTCTGAAGTGTGTGTTCTTTTCATAGATCAGCACATTGAACGCACGTTTAATAATTGAGCAGAAAAACCAGAATTTCTAACACTGCAACGCAGTTCAATCGCCAGGTAGGTAGGAGCCTTAAGGAAGACGAGGAACTGGATCTGGGACTTCCAAGACAACGCGCTTGTTAACTGGAGCTCGGTGTTCCCTGCCTGTTCTCGTCAATTCGCTCCCCCCTCCCTCTCCCGGCTCGGAGACCCTTCTTTTAAGGCTCACGGCCGTGAATCTCCTTCGCCAGCTGTACTTGTGCGCTGAATGTATTGGCTTAAAGAGGTGGGAGGGTGGACACTCGAGGATACGAGGGCGTAGAGGAGAGAGGGAAGGAAGTGATTCAGTAAGTGTTTTGGAACTTCCGTAAATGTCGGAACACTTTTAAAACGCGTTTAGGGGGAGTGCGCTCATCCCCCCTTCCTCTCCAGCTCTTGTCACGGAAACCAGGGGAACGAGGGAGCGAAGGAGCTCGGATCACTTTATAATGGACGTCGTCAAACGGACGGACGGGGAGAAAACGACTGTTCGCACTTTATTCCCTATTCAAATTGAGTTTTGTTTGGAGGAGTTAGCGTGGAGTGGCCGAGGGAAGCAGGAGTGGAGAAATACGCTACCTTGATACGTCGCGCGCAAAAACGATACAAAAGAAAGACAACCCTCAAAGTGAAAAAAAACGTAAGATAGAAAACTACCCGCAAAATATTCTAGCGACACTGAATTGAAAGTTATAATTTAACAACGATGTTTTACATCTGTATGTGAGGTCTGAGTGAGTGAGTGAAGAGGTTTTGGCGGCTCTAAACATCGACGTCTTGAAAGTCGATGAGGGTGAAACAAAGTGAGTATGGAGCAGCGCCGGAATGAAAGGATGGGGGAAACAGGAGATCCCCGAGAAAACCCGCCGACCAGCGGCATGGTTTGGCACGATTCCCACATGCGAAGATCTGGGAGTGACCCCAACTGGAATCGAACCCGGTTCGCCTTGGTGGGAGGCGAGTAGTCTAACAACTACACCACCGCGGCCCCAATATGCACATTTGCGTTAGCACCAGGTTAACTAACTTTAGTGGTCATAAATTTAAATTGACATTCCCAGTAAAATATCAAGTTTGAGAACTGTTTTTAATTCGCTGTTAACTTAACTGGGAGCCTGCTTGCAGGTGTTTACTGTAGAATGTATGTTGTTTTTTTAAGTTTGATTTAAAGGTGCTCACTTTGGTGAACAGCGTTTACGAAAAAAATTATTCAAATACAAATTATTTACAGTAATATTTACTCTCTGCGGCCGAGACAGAAACCCGACTTCTTATTTTTTTCCACGTCTTCTAGAACTTTTATCTTTGTTTCATTCACCCCGGGCGGACGGTCGTAAAACTGTAAAGATCGGCAAGCAGTTCCTAGGATCCACGGCTGCTGGGCTCACTACATGCCGCTAATTAAATCGGCCTGGAGAGAGCTGCAAAGAGAAAAAAAAATCACTTTACTGCCGTTTCCTCCGGACACGAGAAAAATGATAGCCTGTTCGCTCTGTTTTTTTACTCGCCACGAAGAAATCTAGAGAAAGTTGCTTATAGACATACGTGAACATTTCCTGTTGTTTGGAGAGAGTTTATGACTGCCTGGGATTGGCCTCGCTGCAGAAACACGTCCCCACAGATTTTTCTCAAAATGTTTTGAAACGAAACGTGCACCCACGAGTATGCATTAAAAAATTTACATTCGATTTCTGCAGAACACTGCTTTGGAAAAACTCGATTTGCTAATTATTTTGTAGGTTAAGAAAAGGGATCATCAACCAAATGTTTTCATTTTATTTTTATTTTACAGTTTCGCCATCATTCATTACGCACGATCTTAATTGCTACAAGTGATAAGAGTGGTCATTATCTGTAGGCATTCCAGTGAAACAGTATATTTGCTTGTAACGAAGGACGCAGGCAAAAAAAAATGTACTATCGTTGTTTGAATGTGTAAGAGGAGGTGAAGTTTATCCAGCCTATGCAGGGAATATGACGCAGAATCTTAAGGTCTATACTAACATCTCGAGCCTTGAGTGTTTTTTCATGTCTGATCGTATTTTCAATCCTTTTCACTGCTGTGAAAATAATGGATAAAGTAGGTTACATCTTGCGAGATAGTGAGCGCTTGCTTTCATTTGTCACGGTGTTCCCGGGCAGTCACGTTGCCGAGCATGTAAATATGGATTCACAACCTCCAAGTAGCGTACGTACGTATGTATGCATAAAGTTGAACACTGCATATATGCATGCACCCATTCGCATTCACGCTTAGCGTGCGTACGTACGTAGATAGAAAAGAGAGGCAGAGTTGCGCAACTTTAGACTTCTGCGTGCGTGCGGCTGAACTATCAACCGATCAGAATGTCCGATTTTATAATAAATGTGTTGCTTTAACTAAAGTAATTAATACACAAAATTCTCTTTACTTTGGCCAGTGTTTCAAAATTGTACCATGTTTTTCACAAAATCTGCAAAAACAAAACATCATGTAATAAAAGTTACGTTTTGGTTTGAATGTCTGTCAACAGAAAACGTTCGTACGTGTGTTACGAAGAGATTGTGAATCCGTCTTAATACGCACACACACCTAGCTTGCTACTATGGTAGACTTTTATTAGAGGGTTGATTACTACACTGGGTTTCCTGCCCCGACAATATTTCGTGCCAATATATTAATCAGATCACTGCAGCACATTTCTTATTTTCATTAATTGATATATTTGACATGGAGTAGCTTTCATCTGGCCTGTAATTGACGTTCTTAATTACAATACCCGAAGTCTCACTCGCTCAATATTTATTTATTAATCATAGCATATGGCAAAACACATCACAGTTACATTTTCAAACATAAATCAACAAACATTGTATTATTTGCAATACTTAATGTTCATAGAAAAGTTAGTGCATGCAGGAGTCTGTTCACAAAACCTCTTTAGAATTATATATTATATGCGCGTATAGAATCGGCCAATCCTTCCACGAAAGTAAACAGACAGCCTTCGTGATATCCTTGCCTGAAACACATAATTAGGAGAATATCTTGGAGAAAAAATACCTTCTAAGGACGCAACTTGCATAAGTTCTGGGCCACTTGTCCAGATAACGTAAATCAGCTTTGAATGATTTTCTCAGTAAAGTAAGGTGCAGGTTTTTTAGATTACAGTCAAAAATAAAATAAAAGGCGCAGGCATGCAAAAAATATTTCACGTTAATTATTTCCCTCTTAGTCATTCTTCAGAGACACGTAATAATCTCTTCGATTATTGAGCAGCATAGCTGGCCTTTATGATTTCCTGAACACTAGAGCTCCAGCTCATTTTGTTCAGTGGTTGATACCTTATCAAGTGGCTGCCTTACACTAGGTTGTACACGCTTGGTTGTTGCACGATCGCTTGGAAGGTCCTCCAAGACATGTAAAATAAGCAATATGCGCGCATGGTTGAAGTTTATCCCTTACTGGAAATTACTCACATTTTATTCACACGCAGGACAAGTTCTACGTGGCCTCACAGTGCAGCAGGTAAAATTCGTATTCTTTCAGTTCGAAAACTGGACAGCACGGTTCACAGAATTTCAGTATCTCACATATAATGGTTGGCAGCAATAGCAAACTGACAAATTTTAATTCTGGATTCGCACCTACATAAGGGTGTTTGCCACGAAAATATTTGTTGTTTTATATTTGTACCGCACACTGTTCAACTTGTAGACATGATCTGTCACTACTTTTTCCTCTCGTGTAAATTTTTATTAGATCGCATGGTTTTTGCAAGATGACTTGTCAAAGTCAAAATGTTATGGTTTTTGTAATGTATAAATAAAATAAACCAAACTAGTTGCAGAAAATTTAACAAGAGCAACTGAAAGATCTTGTCTTGATTAATTTTAAGGTATACTTATTAAAAGTTACTTGAAATTACAAAAACAATATCTTGTAAAATTTTATGGATGTCTTGAATCAGCTCTCGGTATCTTCTTTCAGTGTGAACTATCTCATTTCTGTACTTAAGTTAGTTTTCATTATTTGTACATTTCTAAAACAGTAATGTCTAAACGTTTAACAATGTGGGGTACAAACATAAAATAGCACATTTTTCTCTATCCAACACCCGTAAGCACATAAGATTTACAAAGAACGTCTTTCGCACACGTACAAGACATTTTTTTTATGTAGATACGTTTGTAACATATTAAATGATTTCTTTCTGTTTTAAAACTTTGGGGCACTTCATATTTGACTGAAAATTTGACGGCGGCACTTGTGTGGTTCGTAAAGCGCGAGAATTGAAACGTCAAGGGAGGGCAGTCGCCCCGGACCAGAAGCACTTCTTGTAGCGCGGCTGGAAGGACATCCCCACACATCGCAATAATTCACGGGCCGTACCCGGGTTCCCGGGAAACACTTGAATAACCTGCGCCTTCTGTCGTGTCACGAGTCCTTTCTCCTCCCTCCTCCAGCCATCCTGCTCCTTCAGGACCTCCCCTCGCCCACCAACCACCACCAGGTTCAATATCGTCCGTCCGACTGGCCCGGCCCTTGTCCGGCGCCCGGGACAGAATAAATAATAGTTCCTACACGTGTCGCTATGAGGCGCCACCTTGCGCTGATAGCCCGGCCATTTCCTCCGCGCGAGGTGATATATCGGCGCGCCAATACTTTTCCCATAGACTTCTTGAGGGGATTATGATTGAAGGGTCACGGGAGAGCGAAGAGGGGGTTCGGCGCAGGCGGGTACAAGTGTTTTTTGAATTGGAAAGAAAATGGATCGGGAGTCCCCCCGAGTAGCGGAGAACTCCCGGGAGATTTATGATTCCGCCTGCCTTTTTTTTTTATTCCTTCTTCGCGTACTTGAGCGCATGGTTCGGCTTGTCAACTGAAGCAGTTGCCGCCTTCTCGGAATAATGCAGTGATGTTACCCCGTCCCATTCNGCGAGTTCTCGAAGCGAGTGTGTCGAAGTAGGAAACTCGTACTTCACGCCATGTTTGACGTTCAGACTACGAGTTTTAGTTGCACGGCGTTGGTTTCTGCTAGATGGCGAGATATATAGGCTGTTCGCGGTAAAGTGAGCACTTCTGAGGCCCTAATTACTTTTTACTTTCAGATATTTCTTATCCTTTAACCTCCTTATAAATAAATATTGCCATGTAAGTAATAAACACAGTGTGCATATTCCACCGCTCTCGGAAGTTAACGTCTAAGGCTAAAATAGAATATATTTAATGACTACTATTCCAAATGAGAGGGCTTCCAAAAGTGCTCACTTTACCGTGAACAGCCTATGGACATAATTTATATAACTTATCTATCATGTGACATACTTTAAGGCTGAGTCTTGCGCGCTCTATTGTAGTCTTTGAGTTATTGAAAATTGAATTATTTTTAAGAAAATACATTTTTCCAAACATTTGTGCAGGGATGTAGCAATTAATTTTTGCTCTGCAGTAAAAATGTAACATCTCTACCGCAAATATATGTCAACATCGAGACCACCACATATTAAAAAGTTCGTTGCCTAAAGAAAAACAACTGTCAAAAATTAATTACATTCAAACAAAAGTTACGACACGATTTTTTTTTTGTAGAGATGGAGATATGTACATTCCCTCGATAGAGCGAATTCATGTCCTTTGTTAATGGCTGCTGCTTAATTTAATTATGTTACTAATGATTTCGGTATAAATTAAGTAATTGTAGAGGGTTGCTGAAGAAATTGAGTGGTCACTTATAGAATATTTAGTTCAGTTGCATGCGCTTGGTTAATCAGGTTTTTAATAAGTAGTACATTTGAAAACCATCTTGAAATGACTCGTCTTTTTCCTATAGGTCTATTACTCATTGAAGGTGTTCCTTCAGAATTTTTAGTGCGTCATTCAAGGGGAAAAACCATAATCAGTGTTGGCTACTTTTTACTGCCATCGCTTCTATAACCGTAATCAGAATGTCACTGATAACTTATTTTTTCCTGCAACGAATGACAACTTATGAAATGCGGAGAGGTTCCTCGAATGTAGTTACAGTTAGCATGTTTATCTGCTCAGTATCGTTTAACGAGCTGAAACTTTGATACAGCGTCTGAAATGGAAATAATGGGTTGACGAATACAATGTTGTGTAAGGTGTTCAGGTGACATAGTTCTTTAGAGTCGCTTGATTAGGAGGGGGTAATTAAATGACAACACATCATTATCGTTATTTTCCTCCTTCCGATAATTTCAATTTTAACTATTGAAGTATTTCCCATTTCGCAAAATACAAACTTTTAGAAAATTCACTTTTTATTGCTATCTCTCTTTTCTGTAAATTGCTATCTTTTCGGAGTCTCGGAGTTCTGTTGAATGGAGTTAATCTAAAATATTAACACAGGAACGTATTTTTACACACTCTGGGTCCAGTAACAAATCATTATCACTTTTTTACTCGTTGTGGTTTCTTCAATTACTGTAGATGTACTTCTAAATTTGTCAACTGTATTAATTTATGTTAGTAAATTTTTTTTTTTGTTACTAATATCTCTAGTTAAGTAGAGCACCGAATTTGCCGAAAGTGAGACATTTTGTACATCTCAAATGCTATTCATAAACTTATAGTGTACTGTAAAGTTTTGCGATCTCAAAATATTACAGACGTTTGGAAATAAAACTGCAGCACACGCATAATCATTCAACTCGGTAGGAGGGGGAGGGGACATTTTTTTCTAAACCGTAAAAAAAAACTCTCTGGGTTTTCTGGACAGACACACTGTTGGCTAATCTTATAAATATAACAGCGGCGTGGAAAAGCGTTTGCCTCTTCACACCTCCCCCGGCCCATTCAAGTCAATAGATATATCAATAAATTTCTTTGTTCACGTGCCAACTTTTTTGAGAACTTTTTCTTCCCAAATAACGTGACATCCACGAGCCTACGTTATTTTATCCAAGTTGTTAACTAACTACGGGGCAGTTAGAATGCTGCCGTTTTAATTTATATTGAAACTTTATTTACTAACCTAAGGGATGTGTCGAGTTTCGAAGTTCATTGAACGAAAATCTGGAGTATGTCAAAGCGTCATCACTTCATGAAATAAGAAATAACATCACGTAATTCAACGCAAGCCGTTCATTGCAAAGCAGAAAATAAAACTGGCGGGGTGATAGGCCTGCCTCGAAGTTACGTTCCTTGAAAGTAAAAAAGTTGCATATATCGAAGGGACAATCGATTGTTTAGCACAAAACGGTCGATTTGTTGGCAGGACGGATAGCCGGGTATCTCGAAGTATCACACACGTCTCGTGTATCGACGGGACGATCGATAGTTTCGGGCAGAGTAGTCGGCTGGTCACCGAAAAACAAAGGTTTG
>NQII01002442.1:36036-162163 GCA_002778355.1 Clitarchus hookeri | reverse complement strand
CTGTGTCCTAATAACCTGTCGCTGCTGACGCCCTCCTATCTGATCCGAGCGTCCGAGCGCGTCACTCCCGCGCCGGATTTCTGCTACTTTGTTCCGTGTCGAGTCGGGCGTGGTGCCGCTCCGAGCAACAAGCGACCAGGCGACACCCCACAGCCACACGG
Source organism: Clitarchus hookeri (assembly GCA_002778355.1). Lineage (NCBI taxonomy): Eukaryota > Metazoa > Arthropoda > Insecta > Phasmatodea > Phasmatidae > Clitarchus > Clitarchus hookeri. The sequence continues at coordinate 162,002 of NQII01002442.1, read as the reverse complement.
CGACTATAGGCCATTCACGGTAAAGTGAGCACCTTAGGAAGTCCTTTCATTTGGAACAATAGACAACAGACATCTTTTATTGCAGCCTTGGCGTTAACTTCCGAGTGGGTGGAATATACCTACACTCTTGAGTCTATTACTTACATAGCAATATCGATTTCAAAAGGTAGTTAGAGGATAAAAAATGGCTGAGAGGAAAAAGTAACTAGGGCCTCAAAAGCGCTCGCTTTACCTTGAACAGCCTATAACAGTATAATCCATTCACGGTTACTCCCAACTTTTCCCAAGTTCTGCTGAAGTTCTACTTTCAAGATATTCCTCCGCCTCGGGCAGAAATAGTTTAACCTGGTCTAGAAAATTTCACCATAGGGACAACGCATCGCATTGCGCCCATTCAACTTAATAATATTTTGCATGAGAACTCTTTATTACTAGGCATTACCAAAACACATATTTTATACCTGTTTTATTCATATTAATTACAAATGTAATATTACAATTTATATATTATATGTACGTAAATATCCGTGTGTGATGCATGGTATATTTAAGAAAAAAAAAACTAAACACGTCATATATGAGGTGATTTTTCAAAGGTTTAATTGAAATAGTGTGAAGAAATCGCGAACAGATTATACAGAAGCAAAGCGACCGCATTCTTCACCAAGTGCTGTTCTACGACATCGATTAACAAACTGCGTCCCTCGGAACCTTAGGGTGCTATTAAAAACCTCGAAAGGGCTATGCAAAAACGCTAAAGAATAAAATTTAAGAACAATAAAAAAATATACGCTTAACTGATAACTTTTAACCCTGAATATTGTGAGCCAAGTTTCAAAATGTGCAAATATTACACTCACAGAATATTAGAATCATTGGCGTGCTCACGAGGTGTGCTTGGCGTACCCAGGCACGCCCCAATGACCGGAAAAAATTTCCTGCTTTGTATTTTAATGTATTTGTGAAATATGATTTACTTCTTAAGATAAACGTGACATGCGAAGTGTTCGTAATGTATGCTGATGATGGTTTCTGCCGATTTAGTCCTTACACTGAATGTTCTTGTTCTCTCGAAAATTTTCACTTTTCTCTTTATTTTAATAAAACAAATGTAGTTTTCTTTAAGTTACACAATTAAATAATTATTGAAGTTATTATATTAGTTAACTGATTCATTTCATTTTTAGAATTTCATAAAAATTAGCATCACAAAATTGAGTTGTACATAAATATTTAAAGTACATTATTACAAAGTATAGTTTTCTTCTAAAATTATATTGTAGCACAACTATATATAAGTTTAAATATAAAAAAAATTCCGTTCAGGATTTTCTCATTTTCTTCTTTATAGGTGGCTATTGGAGAATCTCTTTGTGGCACATCCTAGTTGCGCACGTCTATCATTAGAATACGTAATAACGTTTCTACGACTTTCATCGAGAGGTCGATCAGCAACAGTGTCACTATCGAACAGTAAAGTAAGCACAAAGATATTGGAAGAGGGTAAGCGCTATACTTAATTTAATTCAGTTCATCGACGATATTATAATAAAAGTTTTTGGTCGAACACATAAACTTGCTGATTTCAAGCCTACGTTATCACGTAACACGCTCAGGCATTCTGCATTGGTGCAAGAATGAAGAACGTTGTGGGTTCAAAATTCTTGGTGAAAATCAGAAATGGAGTCGAGGTTCCGCGGAGATACAGTACAGAAGCTTGTTAAGGGTGTCGTGAGAGAAAAAGTTTGCAAACCGCTACTCTAAGAAATTAAGTAAAGACCTCGTGATTAAACGCTGTAGTTGCCTTGAGTGCGACATGGGTGGAGATACCTGACCGGTGGTGGTGCAGGTGGGAGAGTTGACAAGGGTAGTCTGTTTCACAACATAGCCGTAATTCCAGTCACCTATAAATAACGAAAAATTCAATCACGATTTCTCTCATATCATTTCTTCGATTCCACCAGTACAGCTATTGTTCTGTGCTATTTCGGTGGTCATTGTTATGAATCATGTCAACGTGGACAAGCCAAGTAAAGTACACAGACGCGTCCGTACCCAGGAGAGGGGAAGAATCCAAAACAGGGTGCATCGATCATAGTTTGTAGAACATAGCGCTGTGGTCCTTCCTCGGCAACTTGATCTATTTAAAACCGTGATCAGTCTTGCATATAAGTTCAATATTTAGTTACCGTAGTCCTTCCATATTCCCTACTCTAAAATGTAAATACGTAAGATCATGTTAACAATTACTGGCAACATGTTGTTATAGTCTATTCACGGTTTATTCACACTTTTAGAAACAAACCTTTGAAAAATCACCCCATGTGTGACATTTTTGGCTGTATCCTAAATGTCATGTATCACAAACCTTTTATAATTGTGTTAAATTTAAAATAATATTTATTTCATTGGATTTTTATTCACATTTTTTTTATAAATTGTAATGTTTCATTTATAATTAATATGAATTCAAACAGGGAGAAAATAGGTGTATTGGTAAGAAATAGACCTTATGCAAAATATTATTACACTCAAGGCGCCCGAATGCGGTGTAATTTAAAAGACTTGTTTAAGCTTTGTTTGTTCGAGGCAAAGGAAAATCCTGGAAGTATAACTTTAGCAGGGCTTCAGAAAAGTTGGAAGCACCGTGAACAGTACGTATACGCGGTTGAGGCAAAATTGAAGACTTTCCTGACTTTCAAAGAGGGCAGATTGTTAGAGCGCGCTTAGTTGCGGCAAGTGTATTGAAGACCGCCAGTGTGTTATGTGTATCGAGAGCAACAGTGTTTACAGGGAGTTTATAGACGGAGATGATAGTTTTATAGCCAGAAAACTTGTCTGTTTCCCTAGGATTCAAATAATTGCACACATGTCCGACAATTTTTCTTCCGTTGTTGGCTGTGATGCGCGGATGAAGCTGTATCATCCCATTTTATTGGGCCAATGTGGATTCTGATACGCAAGTAGAACGTTTGGGACTAGCCTGCAAAGAACTTGATCATCCAGTCATGAAAGAATAAACTATAGTTGGAGAGTTACAGAAAATATAAAATATACTGGTTCAACAATTTTCCACAAATTGCCAGAGCCCCTACATATAGGTCGTTCGCGATTAACTATGCATTTTTATAAAAGTCCTTCTTACGATCTTTTAGGCAAGGGTATATACTTACGCCATTTGAAAAACTGACATTACCATTAACCTCGCAATAATTCGTTTTGCGTCGATCAAATGATGTTTCTTGAATTTTTTCAAGGATCTAACTATTAAGCTAATTCTGTGTCTTGAGTGCTAGAATAACATGACCGACCTTTGACTGTTAATTCCTTCGTTTCCTTGCTACCCTAATGCTAAAAAAATTGTCTATAAAAATTTAAAAACGTTTTACTGCATGCTAATCATCATCTTGCGACTCTCATTTTCAGAAACTGTTAGTGAACATGCTGTTATCCCGATTCTCTACATCTCAATTGAAAGGTTATTAATTGTGGTTTAATAGACTGCTAGACGTGGGAAGTCGCGGTCGGCTTTCGCGAATGCCTAGTGTTCTTTATAAAGGGAGGGGGGAGTGAGATATTTTACTTTCCAATGGCGTAATCGCACTGTCACGTAGTTGTTTTTTGAATCGTTAACAACTCCTTTGCAACCCCTATTGTACAGGGATGTTCACGGTTTAACTCTCAGCACTTATGAAATCAACCTTTGAAAAATGTCGCTGTCCTTAACTACATATATTTTAACAGGCACAATCACTGGCGTGCGCCCAGTAAAGCTGGTAACGATGGAGGGAAAGTAGTTCCAGATTTTAACGTTGAATTAATTGTGTTAGGTAAACACTTGTGAATAGCGAAATTAATCCTTTTGAGTTCTGTTTTTTAAATGCATATACGTCTAAGAATTAACTAATTTCTAAAATGTTTGCTTTTTTTTTAATTATATCAAGGTTTCGCTTGACTCACGTATGAGTAAACTGATCAGGTCCGTGACATTGTTAATGTTACATATTGCGGAAGAATACACAGTTTGCATACAAGTAGATCTTAAGCAGTGCTTTCAAAGGTGCTCAGTTTACCGTGAACGCCTATAGCAACCGGTCTTCTGTTAAAGTGTGCGTTCAAAGTGCACTGAGATAAAAATGTTAGAGGTCCCCACACCAAATAGTTTTTTTGGTGAGCGCAAAATCGTTTTGCAGTGGGCACAAAACTTTGCGTTGCAAATAACAATGTGTGTGGAGAGGTTTACCTATTGCCGGAGTAACACACAACTACTGACAGGAGTTGAAGGTGGGGCTAGTAGGTATCCGTTAGCCCAAGATGGAACGGTGAGGGAACGCAAGAGCGGGAGCAAACGGAATAACACCGAGAAAACCCATCGCCACGTTTCCTTTGTCAGGTATCTAACGCGGATATTCATGGTATAGTCTATTAGCGGTTTATTCACACTTTTTGGCTCTAACACCTTTGAAAAATTACCCCTCGTGCATGATGCGTGTTGGTTGCTTCTAAAATATGGCATTTATCTCAAGTGTTTCAACTTGCGTTGACATAAAACTATCATATTTTTGGTTAAAATTGAAATTTTACAAATGTTTTACCTATAATTTATAATATTACATTATGAATTGATATGAATAAAAACAGTGAGAAAATAGGTGTTTGGTAATNTAGCAACCGGTCTTCTGTTAAAGTGTGCGTTCAAAGTGCACTGAGATAAAAATGTTAGAGGTCCCCACACCAAATAATTTTTTTGGTGAGCGCAAAATCGTTTTGCAGTGGGCACAAAACTTTGCGTTGCAAATAACAATGTGTGTGGAGAGGTTTACCTATTGCCGGAGTAACATACAACTACTGACAGGATTTGAAGGTGGGGCTAGTAGGTATCCGTTAGCCCAAGATGGAACGGTGAGGGAACGCAAGAGCGGGAGCAAACTGAATAACACCGAGAAAACCCATCGCCCCGTTTCCTTTGTCAGGTATCTAACGCGGATATTCATGGTATAGTCTATTAGTGGTTTATTCACACTTTTTGGCTCTAACACCTTTGAAAAATTACCCCTCGTGCATGATGCGTGTGGTTGCTTCTAAAATATGGCATTTATCTCAAGTGTTTTAACTTGCGTTGACATAAAACTATCATATTTTTGGTTAAAATTGAAATTTTACAAATATTTTACCTATAATTTATAATATTACATTATGAATTGATATGAATAAAAACAGTGAGAAAATAGGTGTTTGGTAATGCCAAGTAGGAAATAGTTCTTAATGTAACTGAGCGCGCACGAATGCAGTGCGTTGTCTCTTTACTGTAACTTTCTATACTTTGTTAAGCTTAGTATGCAAGAGGCGGAGGAGTATTATGGAAGTAGAACTTTAGCAGGTCTTCAGAAAGATGGAAGTAACAGTGAAAGGACTATAGGAGGCGATTCGCCAGCCATGAGGCCACCACCCGTGACTTGTTTTTTAATCACCTGTGATAATTGTTCCCATGTTCTCTCAAATGGCGGCTCGGTATATAAAGCGTGATGTCTGTTAGACGCTTGCTGCACTCGGCACGTGGAAGCCGTGGTCGTTGCAAGATTTACGCCGGGTTGTCCACTCGCCGCGGTCATCTCCATCAATACCGGGGGCACTCGGCCAGCCATGCTGCGAGCAAGAGCGTGCCAACCACCCACGGTCTTAACTAGAACATAACTATAACCGTCGTTAAGGTTTATTCTACTCAGGTTATATCTACGAGATATGACTTACGGGAGAGTTTGGCATAGGGAAATTTCTGCTGCAAGTTGCTCTGCTGTTCCAAATAGGTCGCTCTCAAGCTTGCGGTAAATGGAGTTGAGGGAATAGGGCGGCTCCTAACAAACGAGGTCTTGAGAGCCGATGAGGGTGAAATGAGGTGAGAATGGAGCAGCGCCGAAAATCAAGGACGGGGGAAACGGGAGATCCCTGAGAAAACCCGCTGACCAGCGGCATCGTCCGGCAGAATTCCCACTAGCGGAAATCGTGGAGTGGCCCGGCCGGGGATTGAACCCGGTTCGCCTTGGTGGGAGGCGAGCAGTATAACCACTCAGCCACCGCGGCCCCAGCGGCGCAAATGAAGAAATTCGATTTATTTGTGTGTAAAAGTTCGTATTTGGCAAGTCCTATAATTTATATTTTTAACCATTTCACAAATTTTATTTCGATTCAGTTGTCATCCTTAAATAATGTACTTTTGTAAGTTAACGAACATACTTCGTTATATTTCCATCTAATGAGAAGAGCGAAGTTAATTCTCCCCGTAGGTCCTAAAACACAATTCGGGAGGCAGGAAAAGTCTACATCTGTAGGCCTACGTTTATTTCATGTAAATTGGAGATATCTTATAAGATGGTAATTGTGGCTAAGTCAGTTGAGATGCTAACTGTCGCTGCGAAGGGTTCTGGGTTAGAATAACTGTAGGACATAGATGTGTGTGTAGTTTTTAGATAAATGTTTTGTTAAGTTCTCCAACCTCCCCCTCCCTTCTCATCACAAATAAGTTTTCTGCTATAAAGCGGGGACGATAAGAGGAATTAAAATTAATCCTATCAATGATGCCGCAATCCGATTGTTTACACCTTATCATGTTTTATTGGTTGACACAAAAAAATAACATTGTTAACACTTACGTAATCCTCCACGCNATTGTTTACACCTTATCATGTTTTATTGGTTGACACAAAAAAATAACATTGTTAACACTTACGTAATCCTCCACGCAAAATTATCAGTTATTTAATCTCTACAGTAAAAAAAAAGGTAGAGAATTTGTAAAAATTTAAGAAACTTTTGGAAACTATTATTTATGCCAGGTCCTGCCAGATGATTCTGTTCGTCTTCTAAAAACTGAACACCATGCCGAAATAAAAGGTATATATATATATATATATATATATANTTATTGGTTTATAGCTAGGGGCGCCTGATCTTATCGAAAAATTTTAACGACTATTTATATAGTCCCAAACACTTAATCTCAGATCCTCTTTCGTTACCTGACGATTTTAAGTTACGCTTCTTGGTTGTCTGCCTGCCAATCATAAACTTTCACTGTCGCGGTAACTTCATTCTGATTAGCTCATTCATGTACTAAAATATCATCTTAGAAAGATACGCGGTCGGTCAACGACAGAAGGAATTTTGTACGTCTGTATGTAGGATATTGAAGTCTCTAGTCTGCACGAGAATATGTCACAGTCTATGAACCTCATTCCGAAGGCCAACTGTGGTACGACTGACTTTCTNGCACGAGAATATGTCACAGTCTATGAACCTCATTCCGAAGGCCAACTGTGGTACGACTGACTTTCTATAAGGAAGTAAACTCAATTCCACAAAATGACTCATTCATGGCTTGCAAAGGATACGAACCTGGAACCACTCGACCTGAACTCGCATCAAAGACTTCTTTCGCGGAGGTCTTTGAAATGGGTAAATATTATATTATTTATTTACTATATATTTTCACAGCCAATAAACATCCTAACTTCTCAAAATCAGGTTGGCAGCACGTGCACTCGGAAAGTAAACAATCGTCAGACACCTGAATAATCTGCGGGTTTTNAAATCAAAGGAACCCCCCCCCTCCACCAGCCAGTAAACGGGGACAGCGCAGCTGATATAGGGCAGTGTCGCTCGTGGGCGGTGTCTTTTGGCGTCGGGCCATTGGAACGAAGACCACTGAAGATGGGTGTGTCCGTGCGTCGACTTCCGCCATCTTAATCAGCCTTCGGAATCATGAACAAGGTGTGGCTGGTTAAATGTTTATAATTTAATGTAAATTGATATTTCATTATATTTTTATAGCTCCCTCGAACATATTCTACCATGTTTACATTGAAATAATATCGTACAAACTTAATGTTAAATAATCCCCTTTTATACAGTATATCAATAACTTGTTACGCCCCTATAGCCCCGTTATTGTATGATGAACCATAAATCATATAATTTGGAATATCTGTAAGTTTTGTTTTCCCTACGCGATCGGGCCGTGACTCGTTTGGCACGCTCTGTAAGACTCCGAGCCAATAAGAAACCTGCAGTGAAAAAAGAGAGTGACCCAGTTCGGAATGCAACTGACTCGCCACTGTGACAGATACCAATGAGAAAACAATGAGAGCTTGATTATACAGACGTCTGTGAGGACCGGCGTAGCATGAACTTTTCTGTTCTCATAAAGTCGCTCGTAACTAGAGATAGTGGCGGTTATGTAGCTAAAACACATTACCGCATAATAATTTTCAAAACATCGTCACGTTTTGCTCTGTTTTTTTGTGACTGTCTGATACATTTATGTGTTGCTTACAGACGAATCGCACATGCTCAGTATTATAGAGGTGGTATTCCTACAGATCTGGTTCAATAGGGGAAAAATCTTCTTACGCATACAATAGGCAGCAAGTGATTAAAATTATCCTTTAAACTTGCACACGGTATATGAGGTAGACCGATTATTCGCCTTCTGCGCACGTGTCCATCAATGACGTACACAAAGCAATACAATTTGTCAAAGTCTTATGGTAAACAGTGATTAACGTGTTTGTTTATATCTTAATTTTTAAATGACAAGCACTTATATTAAAAAATAATTTTACTGATTTTAATTTAATCAAACTGCATTACAGATCGGTTAGAGTAAGTGTAGAAACATCTCAAAGCACTTGTTTACCAAACAGTATTCTAACCCCAATCCAATCGACGCCGTTTTTGTTAGTCGTGTTGGCAGAAAAGCATTTCTATGTTGGGACACGGAGACTGGTTGTGCGCAGCCAGCGAGATATCTCTACCTCATCTTTATGATTGAAAACTTAGCTAGGTGGCTACTTCCCAGCGATTAATCACTATTAACGGCCGCTCACTGTAAAATAAGCACTTTTGAAATCAATCATTGAAAAAATAACTTCTCATAATTACATATACACTGCCGCACGCAGCAAGACAGCTAATGTGACTACTAATAAAGTTGCAATTTTTTAAAATATATATTTCAAATACTGGACACCGTGCACAAAATATTATTTTAAGTTTTACACCTTTACTTTTTTGGTTTTCTCTTGAATTTGTTTTATTAGGATGTTTATACAATTATTAAGCAGCAATAAATTTACTAACTAACACTATTACAATCCAAACTGTCATAAAAAAAAACAAACAAATTCTCTAACTGTATTTTCGAACGAAGACATATCAAATGAATGGCCAAACAAATATATAGGGTGGATTCAACTTAGTGTTTTGTTGAAAGACTAATTTAATTTGGCCCAACACAGGAATTTGTTTATCCCATTCCGACCCAGTATACACAATCGATTACATTACGCACGTGCGGGCAATTTTGAGCTTGTACTGCACACTGCGAAGTTCAATGACCAATGACCTTACCTGTGGGTAAATGATTCTCAAAACGTCTTACTGGTCTAGGTCATAATTGGTTCATATAACTGTAGCCGAACATATAGCCTACAGCTTATTGACTGTGACAACGGAACACATGTTGTGTCGACTTAAGTTCAGCGCGCATCATAAAGTTTTTTTGTTTGCAACACCTGGAACCGTAAATTAAAATGGGTCAGAAAGTGTTATTCAAGCATGTATTGTGCTATATGGACAAAATTAATTTTGTGTCGCTTCAAGCTTTGTTTTCTCAACCAAATATTTTGTTTGGGGAACAAAATATATTTTTGTTCCTGTATAAACAAGTATTTTGTTTGCTGAAACAAACCTTTTATAAGTGTACGATTTTGCTTATTGATAACTAATTTTACATTCCTGACAATATCACGACTTCGCTTGCAATTCCGCATAAATAAAGTGATATGGTTCATGGCAACGTTAATTTTACACATGGCGGAACAATACAAGATGAGAGGAAAAGTAGATCTTAAGCAGGGCTTTCAAAAGCGATCAGTTGACCGTGAACAATCTATGTGAGGAAAATTTCGCGGAGTCCCTTTGCCTTCAGGTTAGATTCCACAGTCCTATGTAAACTAAAGCCTAAGCTGTGTTTCCACTGACTGCTGCTCCAAAATGAGCAAACGGTTTTGCTCTACGCCATGTAGATCGGGATTNCGAGCCAATAAGAAACCTGCAGTGAAAAAAGAGAGTGACCCAGTTCGGAATGCAACTGACTCGCCACTGTGACAGATGCCAATGAGAAAACAATGAGAGCTTGATTATACAGACGTCTGTGAGGACCGGCGTAGCATGAACTTTTCTGTTCTCATAAAGTCGCTCGTAACTAGAGATAGTGGCAGTTATGTAGCTAAAACACATTACCGCATAATAATTTTCAAAACATTGTCACGTTTTGCTCTGTTTTTTTGTGACTGTCTGATACATTTATGTGTTGCTTACAGACGAATCACACATGCTCAGTATTATAGAGGTGGTATTCCTACTGATCTGGTTCAATGGGGGAAAAATCTTCATACGCATACAATAGGCAGCAAGTGATTAAAATTATCCTTTAAACTTGCACACTGTATTTAGACTAAATATGAGGTAGACCGATTATTCGCCTTCTGCGCACGTGCCCATCAATGACGAACACAAAGCAATACAATTTGTCAAAGTCCCATGGTAAACAGTGATGAACGTGTTTGTTTATATCTTAATTTTTAAATGACAAGCACTTATATTAAAAAATAATTTTACTGATTTGAATTTAATCAAACTGCATTACAGATCGGTTAGAGTAAGTGTACAAACATCTCAAAGCACTTGTTTACCAAACAGTATTCTAACCTCAATATGATCGACGCCGTTTTTGCTAGTCGTGTTGGCAGAAAAGCAGTTCAATGTTGGGACACGGAGACAGGTTGTGCGCAGCCAGCTAGATCTCTCTACCTTCATCTTTATGATTGAAACTTAGCTGGGTAGCTACTTCCCAGCGATAAATCGCTATTAACGGCCGCTCACAGTAAAATAAGCACTATTGAAATCAACCTTTGAAAAAATAACTTCTCATAATTACTTATACACTGCCGCACGCAGTGGCAAGTAGACTCCCGCTGTAGCTGGCAAAGAATATAGCGTAGTGTTTAGATTTTTGACCAGGGAAGTCAGTGTTTCGTGTTTGAAACACGTTAGAGTACACTGAGAGAAAGGTTTGTCTCAGCCAACTAAATACTTGTTTGTAGAGGGGCAATATGAAACATTTTGTCGTTGAAGCCAAAATGTTTTTTTGTTCTTATTTGGTTGCCCCAAACAAAGATTTGGTGGGTGCCAATAAAGACTTGTTTTGCTATGCGCGCATCAAACAGTTTCGGTTATTTTTTGAAAATAAGAGCCTGACCAAGATTTGAACCTAGATCACATGCTCCCTAGTAACCTCAGCTAATGTGACTACTAATAAAGTTGCAATGTTTTTCAATATATATTTCAAATACTGGACACCGTGCACAAAACATTATTTTAAGTTTTACACCTTTACTTTTTTGGTTTCCTCTTGAATTTGTTTTATTAAGATGTTTATACAATTATTCAGCATCAATAAATGTACTAACTAATACTATTACTATCCAAACTGTCAGAAAAAATACAAACAAATTCTCTAACTGTATTTTCGAACGAAGACAATCAAATGAATGGCCAAACAAATATATATGGTGGATTCAATTTAGTGTTTTGTTGAAAGCTAATTTAATTTGGCCCAACACAGGAATTTTGTTTATCCCATTCAGACCCACTTTAAACAATCGATTACATTACGCACGTATGGGCAATTTTGAGTATGTACTGCACACTGTGAAGTGCAATGACCAATGACCTTACCTGTGGGTAAATGCTCCACAAACCGTCTCTAGGTAATAATTGGTTCACATAACTGTAGCCGAACATATAGCCTACAGCTTATTGACTGTGACAACGAAACACATGTTGTGTCGACTTAAGTACAGCGCGCATCATAAAGTTTTTTGTTAGCAACACCTGGAACCGTAAATTAAAATGGGCCAGAAAGCGTTATTCAAGCACGTATTTTGTTATATGGACAAAATTAATTTTGTGTCGCTTCAAGCTTTGTTTACTCAACCAAATATTTTGTTTGGGCAACAAAATATATTTTTGGCCCTGTATAAACAAGTATTTTGTTGGCTGAAACAAATCTTTCTATCAGCGTACGATTTTGCTTATTGGTAACTAATTTTACATTCCTGACAATATCACGACTTCGCTTGCAATTCCGCATACATAAAGTGATATGGTTCATGGCAATGCTAATTTTACATATGGCGGAACAATACAAGACGAGAGGAAAAGTAGATCTTAAGCAGGGCTTTCAAAAGTGATCAGTTGACCGTGAACGATCTATGTGAGGAAAATTTCGCGGAGTCCCTTTGCCTTCAGGTTAGATTCCACAGTCCTATGTAAACTAAAGCCAAAGCTGTGTTTCCACTGACTGCTGCTCCAAAATGAGTAAACGGTTTTGCTCCGCGCCATGTATATCGGGATCNGGTTAGATTCCACAGTCCTATGTAAACTAAAGCCTAAGCTGTGTTTCCACTGACTGCTGCTCCAAAATGAGCAAACGGTTTTGCTCTACGCCATGTAGATCGGGATTCGATCCTTGTTTTCTTGTAAGTGTGCAGATGTCTCGCGGTCAACCAGCGAGCGTCAAATAAATTGCGATCTCAGCATTCACCTGGAACGATTTCTGGAAACCTCTGGAAAAACAGAAACTAGGATGGCTGGGTGGGGATTCTAAACCAGATCCTCCTGAATGCGAGACCAGTAGTTTAGGCCTACCGTTGCGTCACCTCGCCCATAAACACGCAAGAGAATTTTGTATGCACATCACACGACGTTCTTCAAATTCTACTTTAACACGTGGAACTACAAATTTAAAATAAATATTAGATCTAATATAATTCGCCCCCTCCCCCCTTTTTGCTTGTTTTTTTTAAAATGAGTTTCACGCTAGACGAAGTTTTAATTTTCTGCTCGCAAGTGCCACCGCTAGAAAATTGATGTCTAGCATGGTCTCGGCGATGTTCCGGCGAAGAGAACCTACTCTCCGTTAGGTTACGGAAGTGTTACGCTGCGCAAGTAAGATAAAACAAACTAGATGGGCGGACGGCGGTGCTCGCTAATTACGCCCTCCCTACCCCCTTCCCCTTTTCACTCCACAAACTCCCGGCGTAGTTGCAGCAGAATTCACACGCTTCCACAACTAACCGTGGGCGCTCCGCCACTAGATAAGGTCACCCACCCGCGGGGTTTCCGCTCCCGGGAAAGGTTTCGACCGACCTCACTGCACGAGTTATAGTCCGTTCGCGGTTCCTTCCAACTTTTCTGAACCCCCTGCTAAAGTTCTACTTCCAGGATACTTCTCCGCCTAACGGAAACTAAGCTTAAAGTCTAGAAAATCACACCAAAGGGACAACTCACCACATTCGTGCCCGCTAGGTGTAATAATATTTAACATAAGGACTATTTCTTACTAGGCATTACCAACACACCTATTTTCTATCTGTTTTATCCATAGGGCCTATTTATTATAAATTTAATATTATAATTTATAGATACATCGGTAACAGCTCAATTTAACAAAAAATAAGGCAGATTTATGTTAACATAACCATAAAACTCTTGTGATTTATGAAACAACGAAACACGTCACACTTGGTGTGATTTTTCAAAGGTTTGATTCAAAATTGTGGAGATACCGCGAACAGACTATACTTGGAGCTGAGTCGACGTGAAAGATTTAGAGGAAGCTGAAGGGAGTGTAAGGCTTAATTTTTTTTTTTTTTGCTGTGTTTCAAGAAATTTTCACTTTTTGTAACCCCGAATTAAATTAAATTTAACGAAAACTCATTCTTGAATTTTTTTATTTTATTTTTTTTATATTTTTTTTTAGAAATTATATACAAAGATTTTAACTAAAAAATTTGATTCTAATTTTACAAAAAAATTCTTAAACACAAATTTTTATTTAAACTTTAGTGTTTCTTTAAATATTTGGAATGCCATAAAGCATTGTCTTTGAAATCTGACACCTTCCTCGTTTGCTGTTGTGGTTTAACTTCTATTTTTAATCTGAATTATTTGTGTAACTTAAAATAAAACTACGTGCCAACAACACATCGACTTTTAAAAAAATTATACTCTTCTGTGGAGACATCTAAAATTATTTTGAACTGTAGGCAAACATATTCGTCTATTACACTGTTTTGCAGTTTATTTGGTTCAGTTGTAAATGTAAAATTCTTGTTATTATGTTAAATTCTTTTTAAAACATTTAAATCTATTTTTTTTTTAATATTATAACCCTATTATTAAAAAAAAAATCAGTTTTCAAATCCTGATTGCCTTGTTTGGGGAGAGTTCAGTGAGCTAGCCACTGGGCGACAGCGGCCTTCTCTCGCGGTACGGAGGAGGATGACTAAAAGGCNTTCAGTGAGCTAGCCACTGGGCGACAGCGGCCTTCTCTCGCGGTACGGAGGAGGATGACTAAAAGGCTAGAAAGTCTGGATCCGCGACCCGCCCTGCACGCACGCGGTGTGCCCTTCTCGCACGCAGGCCCGCCAACAGATGCCGTGTTTTTTTTACGGCCACGTTGTTTTCACACCTCGGCGGGCGCGTCACATCGCCCGAGGGCGCTGCCTGCGGCGAGCNGGTTTAACTTCTATTTTTAATCTGAATTATTTGTGTAACTTAAAATAAAACTACGTGCCAACAACACATCGACTTTAAAAAAAATTATACTCTTCTGTGGAGACATCAAAAATTATTTTGAACTGTAAGCAAACATATTCGTCTATTACACTGTTTTGCAGTTTATTTGGTTCAGTTGTAAATGTAAAATTCTTGTTATTATGTTAAATTCTTTTTAAAACATTTAAATCTATTTTTTTTTTTATATTATAACCCTATTATTAAAATAAAAAAATCAGTTTTCAAATCCTGATTGCCTTGTTCNTAAAAAAATCAGTTTTCAAATCCTGATTGCCTTGTTCGGGGAGAGTTCAGTGAGCTAGCCACTGGGCGACAGCGGCCTTCTCTCGCGGTACGGAGGAGGATGACTAAAAGGCTAGAAAGTCGGGATCCGCGACCCGCCCTGCACGCACGCGGTGTGCCCTTCTCGCACGCAGGTCCGCCAACAGACGCCGTGTTTTTTTTTACGGCCACGTTGTTTTCACACCTCGGCGGGCGCGTCACATCGCCCGAGGGCGCTGCCTGCGGCGAGCCNTTTTTTTTACGGCCACGTTGTTTTCACACCTCGGCGGGCGCGTCACATCGCCCGAGGGCGCTGCCTGCGGCGAGCCTGATAACCACACACACACACACACACTCCCACGCACACGCACACACGCATCTATAGCCGGGCGCTTCCGCTTCCCGTAGGCGCCGGCGTTGTCTTCCGACGCCCCCCGACACGCGCCGGTTATTACCGGTTATTAACGAAGCGGTAGTACGGGCTACAGGTCAGAGTTTGCATGCCGACTGCACAGTTTAGTCCGTTCACGGTTACTTCCAACTTTTCTGACGTCCTGCTGGAGTTACACTCCCAGGATATTCCTCCGCCTCGTGCAAACAAAGCTTAACCAAGACCAGAAAAATTACCCCAAAGGGACAACGCACCTCACTCGTGCGCTCACACTTCGATGATATTTTGCATCACAACTATTTCTTACTGCACATTACCAACACGCATATTTTCTTCCTATGTGTATTCATATTAACAGCAAATGAAATATAAAATATAAAAAATGTTCAAGCAAAAGTTCAATTCAATCGAAAATAAGTGAGTTAAGAGTGAGTGAAGAGATCTGGGCGGCTCTGAACAGCGAGGTCTTGAGAACCAATGAGAGTGATTGAGGTGTGTATGAAGCAGCGCCGGAATGAAGAGGCGTGGGAAACGGGAGATCCCCGAGCAAACCCGCCGACCAGCGGCATCGACCGGCGCGGTTCCCACATGCGAAAATCCGTGAGTTGTATGCCNGGGGGGGGGGGAGCAGGCCAACCGCTCAGCCACCGTGGTCCCCCAAACAATACTTTTATGTTAACGCTTGTGATTCATGACATATATAGGAAATAATCAAACACGCCATACATGGGGTGATTTGTCAAAGTTTTAATTCAAAACGTGCTAAGAAACGTCGAATAGACTATACCTATTACTTTGTGTCCTTGCGTTTCTCGAAACGCAGACTCCCGATCGAGAAATCACGATTGTCGTTATATTATAAGTTTGAAAAAATGAATTGTCGATTCTCGTGAGAAAACGATCGGTAGTAATCGAGAGCTGATATATTGTTGAAAACTGCCTTCCCGATCGGCAAGCTCAATTTCAACATGGCGAATGAGAAGCGTGATGGCCCTATTTACTGCAAACATGCATGACTTGTACGCGTGTGTCCTTACAGAAAAAAACATTATCTAACGCGTGTAACATTATTAAACGCATATAATTGTGTCAATACATCCTCGGGCGTATTTTGAATCTATTTTGTGTCTTGCACTGCATCCAGAACGAATAAGTGATCGACATCGACGGTAGGTTTTAGTCACATGGGAAAATTTCACCTAAAATCAGAAAGAGCTGTGTCATGTTACAATAATTGTTAATGATTTTTTTAAGAAGTGGTTATGTCGAACGACAGCGAACTTGGAGCAAAAAAGCTGCGGGTTCGGAACTCGTCAGGTAATTTTTAATTTTTTTATTTTGCATAATAATGAAGGAAACGTATTTTAATGCTATGTGCAATAATAAAATTACTTGAAAAAGCTAGCTTCTATCGTTTTATGAATAAAGGCACAGGCTACGCATTCGTTTTTCGTGAAGCACCTTAGTTCACGGAAAATAAATACTTAAGTTATTTAAGATTTGTTGTTTAGCCCTAACGCAATTTTCTGGGTACACGTACGTCAAGTTATACTTCATTGTTATTATTACAACGAAATGTTACGTATCGGCGCGTACAGCACAGTGAAGTTTACGTAATAGTATTGTTAGGTGGAGCTTCTGACTGAACAGTTTTCCCACACTTTAATAAGCGTTTTAATACGTGAAGCATTATGTTGCGTAGAGTAAAGTAATGCTTTCATCTGGCAACCTGTGTGTAAAGCACATTAACCTATCACCGTGTAGCCATTTTCCACAACCAATAACCACACGAAGAGATATTGAAATAGTGACACATGCCGAGAAACAATTTTTGTTTTATACAAGAAAATGCATATATAAAAATTATCTTATATGCACATGTATGNGACACATGCCGAGAAACAATTTTTGTTTTATACAAGAAAATGCATATATAAAAATTATCTTATATGCACATGTATGAATTAATTAACCACTTAAAAGACACACTAAAGGAACGGGGTTTTGTTGAATCAAAAATAAGTTTGTCTGGCGCAACCAAATTAGTTGTTTGTATAAGAGCAATAAAATATTTTGTTGTGACTAAATAATATTTTCTTCTTATTTGGTTGCCGAAAACAAAGGTTTGGTNGACACATGCCGAGAAACAATTTTTGTTTTATACAAGAAAATGCATATATAAAAATTATCTTATATGCACATGTATGCGTTAATTAACCACTTAAAAGACACACTAAAGGAACGGGGTTTTGTTGAATCAAAAAAAGTTTGTCTGGCGCAACCAAATTAGTTGTTTGTGTAAGAGCAATAAAATATTTTGTTGTGACTAAATAATATTTTCTTCTTATTTGGTTGCCGAAAACAAAGGTTTGGTTGGTGCAAACCAAGGTTTGGTTGGCTCTACGTACATTAAACAGCTTTGGTTGATTTAAAAAAATTGAAATCCCTACCGAGATTAGAACGTAGATCATCTGTACTCGTGCGCTACGCTCTAGAAATATAAGAAAAACTGACTATAAATAAATTCGAAATGTTTTTTAAGTACATACATTTCAAATACTGGACAATGTGCACAAATAAATATTTTATATTTTCGCAGCTTTACTTTCTATTTTGCTGTTGAACTTGTTATACTGAGATGTCCATACCATTACTGAGCATCAATATTTGCACTACCAAACACTGTTCTTATCCTAATTGTCACAAAAAATGCATACAATTTCTTAGGCTATATTTTTGAAAAAAGGCAATCAAATGAGTGGTCAAACAAATGCATACATTTGATTCTCGACAAAATATTTTGTTGCCAGTCTATTCAAAAGTGTATTTTGTTAGATTGACAAGGTTAACTTTGTTGCTTTTCAACATTTGTTTTCTCAACAAAATATTTCTTGAGGCAACTAAATATATTTTTGTTCCTATACAAACAAATATTTTCTTGGCCTTTCTCTAAGTGCAGTTAGCATTATTACAGATGCATAGTGTTCACATATGTCACGTTTTCTGCGTGAATTCCAACACTCAACACGGAAAATGTAGACTGTACACTGTTAAAAACCCTGCTAAGATTTCATTCTGTCCGCTTTGTATTTTTCCGCCAAAAATTAAAAATTAAGGTTGCCTTTGACCTGATCCACTTTTATCGTGTGCCGATCAAGTGAAATTGCAAAATCTTTGTGAATGTGAAAATCCTTTGTTAATAGGCCTGTGTAAATTCTTGCTCTAATGTGCACCAAAAAAATCATGCGTCTACAAATTTCAGCATCACACTTTTCAAGCATGTAGACATACATATGTCTTGTAGCCTAAGGCTATTCAAAAAAAAGGAACATCCACTTTAGAAAGTATAATTGAAGCAGATTTTTATTGCTACTAACACAGCCAGAATGAAACATAAATCTCCTGAGTTTCTGCATGTTACATTATTGGACGATGAAGAACAAGCCATATAAAGTGTGTGCAATAACAACCCCTTCCATTTAGAAGGACTGGTCGGAGCACCATTAGTGCATTTAAAAACTTAACTCTAGAGCATTTTTGTGTTCGTGTGGATAAGACATGAGACACAATTTGTTCCACCGTTACAGGGTTTCATTTAACGCAGCACCATCATGCATCAACTGCAGATGTGTTGCCTGTGTGCCGCATGTTGCGATGCATTGGTAGAACGTTATCCGTTAATTTACGATCTCGTACAGGATGAAAAACACACGGCGACCTGTGTGTTTACCGTGTGCTGTATATTGCTAATCCTCATGGATAATGAGAAGTAGTTATGACGGGAAATATTATTAACTTGAATTTTTTTTTACGTCATTTGTAAAGTAAACGTTTCTAACTGCCATATTATGTTTACAGGAATGTGGAATGTTGGAAACGAGCCTCGTGTCTTGATTGCGTGTAGCGAGAAATTCCTTATTGGCTGGGCTGCCGGCTGGCAACTCTGTAATGCTTTTTTTTTTTTTTGTATTTGTACAAGGAACTGTTTGGAAACTAGTTGCCAAATATATTTTTGTAGCACTACAAATAAATTAGAGTAAATTTTAATCAACCTTATTGTAGAATGCGTAAAATCATATGTTGAATTTTAACGAGATTTCAAGTTTATTGTAAAAATTCAGCTACAAAAATTAATTTTGCATGTTTTCTGAAATATTTTGTTGTATATACATACAATATTTCAGCTGTAGACTTAACAAGAAAAAATCTAGCAACTAGTTACAAAAGAGTTGTTTGTAACAAGTACATGATTTTTTTATTTTTTTTTATTACTGTGAAGTAGGTTCCCAGGCGCTGATTGGCGAACGGCGTCCCGCCACTTTGCTGGCCAGTGACGCCATTATTTTTGCTGGCGTGTGTGGCTGGAATTCGCTGAACAAGCGGTGGCTTCGCCTCTGTATGCTCGCCTGCTCTGTGCATACGTGTAAGAAAGTGACGCGGTAAGGTGAGCACTTTTTGAAGCGCTCTCATTTGGAATAATAGTCAATAAATATATTTTATTGTAGCCTTAAACGTTAACTTTCGATACCGGTGAAATATATGCACCATGTATATTACTTTCATGGGGATATTTATTCAAAAATATGGTTGAAGGATAAAACACAGCCGATAGAAAAAAGTAACTAGGGCCTCAGAAGTGCTCACTTTACCGTGGACAGCCTATAAATGTTGTTCACGGTAAAGTGAGCACTTCTGAAAGCCCTGCTTGGGATCTACTTTTCTCTCAATTTTGTATCCTTTCGCTATATGTAAAATTAACACGACCATGGGCCACACTACTTTATTCATCCGTTAGTCGAGTGTAATTGTGAACTCGTTAGGAACGTAAATACGTTACTATAGGCTGTTCATGGTAAAGTAAGCACTTTTGAGGTCTTGTTAATTTTTCTTTCAGCCATTTTTTATCTTCCAACCACCTTTTTAAATAAAAATATCCGTGTAAGTAATAAACACAGTGTGTATATTTCACCGTACTCGCAAGTTAATGTCTAAGGCTAAAATAAAATATATTTATGGACTTTTATTCGAAATGAGAGGACTATAATAAACAAATTCTTACAGTGCTTCACGTAAAAAACAAATGAACTAAAATTAATAAATTCACTGTCAACGTATTTAAACGCCACACTTCCAATACGACGTAAATATCTTGAACTATTTCCTAGCTCGTTGCCAACTTCACGAACAGCATGGCAGTCAGCGTTTTAAAAACAAGCATTGCCGGATAGTGATTTTTTTTTTCCACGCGCTATTTTCAAAAGCGCTCACGTTATCGTCAACCGCCTACAACGGCTGCGGCGACCGAGCAACGCAGTTAATACGCGGACGAGGTTACGACGTTGCATGCAAAGGCGCACAATGCACGCGCGCGCCGGGTAACGGCGCACCGCGCAGGCGCGGGGAAGGGACAGCTAATCAGCGTGCAGAACGCGCCGGCACGCAGTCGCCAACGTGCGTGCCGACCCCTTCCCCCCTCCCCTGCTTATGCGCCTCTTCCGGTGCGTGGGCGACGATCCCAGCGCCCACTCTCGAGGGCCCTACCTACCAGCTGGCAGCTGCGAAATTTATATAGGAAATCCCATGTTAAGGAAATTCCACTTCAGTGCGTTAATTTTAAAGATAGGCGTTTCAAACAAAATGTATTCTTCGCGAATTTCTTAGGAGAAGATCCCTACGAGAGTATATTATCAATATAGCTAGGCAGTATGTATTTTTTGTAAAACACATAAATTAAAAAAAAAATCCCTTGCAAGCAGGCTATACAAGTTATGGAAACATATCTGCTGTAGGTAACTTCTTCTAAAAAAATTCGTGAAGAATACATTTTGTTTAAAACGCCTGTCTTTAAATATATAGCACTGGGGCGAAATTTCCTTAACATGGGATTTCCTATTTTAATTTCGCAGCTGCCAGCCAGTAGGCCATGCTCTTAAAGCCATATTTCACGATATTTGTTTTAATTTTATTATCTGAAAGAGATTTGTATTAGGATCTCATAAATGTAAATATTTGTACCTAAATGATTATAGTTTTCAAAATATAGCACTGAAAAGAATAACATTTCGGAATATGGAAGCCTTATTTTTATATGCTCCTAGTTAACTTTGCCAAATAAAACAAGTTTCATGTTTCACGTGTCATCTAATTTAAGGCCTTATCAATGTCTCAATTTTGGGTTCAGTTACTTAATTCACACTCATTTACATATATCCACTATGTCTATTGTCATCAATCCAAATGTCTTACACGCACGCGTCCAGTTCTACACCCTTCACTGTGCCGATGCTCGCAGTTCGCAGACTTCACTCCCGCTGGTCCCACTCGACGATCTGCTGGCTCGTCGCTTCGCCGTCTTCGCACACCTGTCACCTAAGGTCGCGCAATCCTCCAAATTCTAAAACTGGTCGGCTCGGAGGCCCGTCGCGGCTTAAGTAGTCTCGCTGGCGCGATCTAGAAGGTTTATCTCACCTCGAGTCATGCTGAGAGAGGCTAGTACAATGACCAGAACATTCTTGAAAAGATAACCCCAGAAATGCATTCCGCTGAAGGTCAGGAGTGCGCGATAGGCTTATCTGGCAGCAGCGGTACGCGCGGCGGCATGCCTTTGAAAATGTCCGCGTGCTCCTCAGGTTACTAGCCGGGCCTTCACACACTCCTTCGCTCTCTCTCTCGCACGGGACGGGTCAGGGGAAGCGGTGCAAAGCATCGTGTAACAATATATGTTGTGAAACAGACTACCCCGTTCAACTCTCCGTCCCTCCTACCACGCTCTCGCCCAAGCAACTCAATATGTGTCATGACGGCTGGCTTGGATGGCGGGTGAGGACAGCGGCGGAGCTGTGTTACGAGGCCAGGCCAGGCCAGGGCGGGCGGGGACGAGCTTTCACGTCCCCGATATGCGCACGTGAGCATGCGCGTGTATCGCTTGTATAATTGCCGNATTGCCGGCGACACGGCCGGCGACAGTTGTACAAACATCTACCCGGGCAGTGGCCTCACCTACCGCTGGCAACGTCCACAGTGCGGGTGAAAGTCTCGTCGTGCAGTCTTCAAACGAGTAAGGAATGCGTCGATTCACTGACTCAGTTACCCATTCGTTCATTGTTTTTGTCGCATTCTGGACTATAAATGGATTTCACATAAATGGGCTCTATTTTGTGTCTCAACTGTCGATAGTGGGGTTAACTTACTATCGATAATGTGATCAACTTAGTATGGATAGTGGGATTAACTTGTTACAAATAATAGAATTAACTTAATATCGACACTGTTATTAACTTATTATAATCGATAATGGGGTTAACTCGTTATATATAGTGTGGTTAATTCCTTATATATAGTGTGATTAACTTCATATCGATAGTGGATTAACTGCTTATTGATAGTGTGTCAACTGCGTATCGATAATGGAGTTAACTTCTTATCGATATGATGGAGATGTTTGGACAGCTCTTAACAACGGAGTCTTGAGAGCTGATGAGGGTGAAGTGGTGTGAGTATGGAGCAACGCCGGAATGCAAGGGCGGGGGAAACGAGAGATCTCCAAGAAAACCCGCCAACCAGTGGCATCGTCTGGCGCAATTCTCAGGAGCGAAAATCTGAGAGCGAACCCGCCGGGATTCGAACCTGGGTCGCCTCAGTGGGAGGGGAGCGCCCTAGTCGCATCGCTTCGTCAACAGTGGCCCTTCATCGATATTTGTTTTAATGTTTATCGTTAGTGCGTTAACTCCTTATCGATAATGGGTTAGCTCCATATCGAAAGTGGCATAACTCCTTATCGATAGTGGGGTCATTCGAGACGGAACTCGATGCTCTAATAATTGTGAGAGGGAAAGGAATTGGCCGTAGCCTGTATCAAATGGCTATCTCAGAATTCGCCTAGAGTCATTTAGGAAAATCGTGGAAAACCGAAATATAAATTGCTGGACCGGGAATTGAACCCGGGTACTCCCGAACGCAAGTCCAACTTGTCTTCACTTCGTCACCTCACTCTCTCTCTCTCTCTCTCTCTTCTTTTAATATGAATTTGTAATTGGCCCAAAGTCACTCAGAAGAGTGTCTATTAAACTGGGGTCCATTTGCTAAAGCTACGATGACCTAAACGACTTTTTTATTTTTCTCTCTTTTAAAATGAGTTTCCGAAATTTTCACGACCTCTAAAAAAGACTAAAGTTGTTTAAGTCTCATTTGAACTCGTTTTAAAACCCTGTTTTTTTATATTTTAGTTTATTTTGCATCTTATAGATTTGTTGCAAGTTTACGAAATCAGTGTATTGATAAAGCACCAATGGTATTTTTTTAAATTCGTTCGTGGCTATACTACATAGCTGTCCTTCAGTTCTTAACAGGGGGAAGAGTCAAATGCATACTTGCCAACTTTTCCGATTTTTCCGGAAGTTCTCCGGATAATAATACTTTACGATTTTCTGAATAACTAAAAATTCTTCCGGAATTTGTGAAAAACACATCCCAATAATTTGAGACGTTCTATTATTATTCGTAAGTGGATACAGTGTGTGCATCTATCGATAGTTCGTGCTGATATTGTGACAATCGATTGTCTCTATATGTATCGAAGTTGCAGCAGCAGTAGTGGCTAC
This sequence comes from Clitarchus hookeri, assembly GCA_002778355.1. Classification (NCBI taxonomy): domain Eukaryota; kingdom Metazoa; phylum Arthropoda; class Insecta; order Phasmatodea; family Phasmatidae; genus Clitarchus; species Clitarchus hookeri. The sequence goes on along the minus strand of NQII01002442.1, from coordinate 138,050 downwards.
TGCGTACGTGTATAAACACTCTTCTCTGTTTTTGTGGAAGCCGGAGTGAGAATGGAAAAAATTTTTTTTCTGTTTACTGAAAAGTACATACTTCAAAGCATATCCTGTTGTGCTTGAGGCGGCAGTGAATATTTTTTGGGTTTATATTTTCATAGCGTGAAAACGTAGTGTAGGCCTACTGTTCTTTTTTGCACATGGGTGCTCGGGTGCTTCGCCTGCGATATTTAAACACTTTTTTTTACTCTGAAATGGTCGTATACCAGTTCGAAACAAATTTTAATTTTTAGTTTTCATTTTCGAGACATGACTGTTTTATTTACGCTTGGGAAATTACGATCGTCATTTGTTCTATCGAAGCCTACCGCTTCCCGTTTATTAGATACCGATCCGAATGAATATAAATTTGGCAGTTGTGTGTTTACGTAATTTTGAACATATTCTGATAAATAATATGTTACCAAAATGAGTGCGACGAAGACGAAACCGTATTCCCAATGTTTCCGTGGCAAATATTCAAAGAAATTTCCGTGTGTGCTGAAATCTGATAAGGGAAAGTACTTTGATTTCTGCAGTGTGTGTAGGTGTGACCTAAATATTGCGCATGGCAGGAAAAGAGATTTATCAATTCACGCGCAGTCGATCAATCATTCTAATAAAGTGAATATCGTATAGGAAAAAAAATCATTTTTTTTTTGTAACAGTAGACGTGATAACAGTGTCGTAAGATCAGAGTTTCTGTTTACAAATTATTTTTTTTTTGCTAGAGCACAACATTCTGGAGGAGCAAAGTGATATGGACGTGGCAGGACGAAAACAACAGTGATTGTTAGAGAAATAGCAGAAATGACGAGGAAAGGAATAGCGGAAGATTTGCAAATTGGACCGTAGTCCTTAGCTACCGACGGCTCCAACGACTCCGATTCCAAGATATATCCTCTGGTTGTGACGTATTTCAATAAAGAAGCACAGACTATTGTATCGCCTGCGCTGTCGTTACCAGATCTTAAAGTCATCGCAACAGGTAGAAATATTGGTGAGTTAGTTCCTAGTGATTTGGAACGTTTGAATTTGCCTGACAGTCATACGACAGCGTTTTCAGCAGTAATGACGGGAAATAATAATGGCGCGCTAATATTTTTGAAATAAAAACAAGAAAAACTAGTAGGGATAGGATGTGTTATGCCACCTTATAACTTTGGCTGTTGAACAGGAGTCTGCTTGTTCTGTTGTGTCCAGTGGTGTGAAGAAATCGTGGGTCAAGCCCCTGCACTTTAGACCAACCCGCCGAGCAAGTGTGTATATTCTGATTGCCTAAACACGCCTACACGTTTGGTGCGTGTTCCGCAATTATAGTAAATGGGCGTGTAAGTCCCGGCAGTCCTGAAGCCAGACTTGTTATCTCTCATTCTCTGCATCCCTAGTTGCCGAACAACAAAGGTTTGGCACAGCAGAATTCTCACCAAATCTGACATCCACATCAACCTAAAAAATCGTACACAGTAATACTTTTCAGTGATCATTACATAAACTTTTTCAGATTCCTGCGAGTTTAACAATGTCCGACATGCATACGTGCGAGGTAATTTGAACCGGAGTGTTGAAGAGCAAAGTAACTGCAATACTTTTCCGGCAAGTTCTACCATGTGTGGTCGACCGGAAAGAGCCATACACTGGACATATCTCATAGGGAAATACTTCAAGTTTGATCCCCCCCCCCTCCATACCGCCTCTTAGAAATACATTCAGCAGCTTTGGAAACTTGGAATTATAGCAAGCCTATGTTAATAATTTTGGGAAATCCCGAAACCTTGTAATTGGCGTCTGAAAGTTTTAACAGCAGTGAAAATTTGCTGTCCCCGCACAAAACAAAAAAGGAAAAGAAATAAGCATTGTTTATACTTTTTGTGTCATTAGGGCACCAATAAATTAAGTACTTGCATATGATAATATCAATATGCTAACTTAACTATACGTAAGCACTATATGTACATATTATTCACTGACGAAAAATGTAGCAATCACAAATTGTTTCGTAGGAATTCACCTCGACAATTATTTTTACGTGGTTGAAAAGAAATTGCTTTAGGTGTAAATCGTTAACATATGTGGCTACTAAAAAGTAAATTTGTGTACGCCACGAAAAATATTGGCACACCGACTATTCTACAAAATTTGTTTCTGAGTGTTCTCTTTGCAGTGAAATAAATGTATAAATTAATAGATGTAGGTTATATAAATAGTTGTGAAATTAACACAAGGTTGTTAACCCATACTAAAACTGGCATTATGAAAACGAAAGGATATTTCCGCCGTTGAAATAAACCTTTGCAGTGTGACTGGTGAGGGAAATAGGGGGTTCGTTCGAGAAAAAAAAAAGCCAGCATAGGAGATGGAAGGTGAACGTATTCAGTGCTCGTGAAGTGAGCATTCAGCGCTGCACTCGGCAAGAAAAGTGGCAAGCTACGTACCGCTCCAGAACGAAAAGCTCCCCCCACCCCCTAAACAGCCCAGCACCCCCTTTGGGCCGGGTACAGTGGCGTCCCAAGCGGCCAGGGGCGGCGTTATTGATATACTGGATAAATACGGCCGGCTGGACGGAGCCCTCGCCAATATTTTATACATTCCCTTCTTCGTGGCCCTTTTGCTTACCGTACACCCTCTTTCCTCCCCCCCCTCCCTTCTGCACTGCACGGTAAATGCGCGAGGGGGAGGAACACGGAATAGGGCGTGTTTCCCGATGGACGAAAAGAAGAAGGAGAAAAAAAAAGAGTTCTCGATTGGATCGTTTACAACGCACTGAGCTTTCAAGAGGCCCGGGTCCGGTCCCCACATCACGTTCTCGCAAGATGGCCGTGGAGAAGGTTGAAGTTCTGTGGAACGCGTGGCTACTTTAGTCGAACCCACAAGCCTGTTCTACTGTGCTTGCGAGCTGCTCGACAGTGAAGTAGTTTAGGCACTGACTTAAACTTACCCTTCGTAAAGGGGATTGTGCCGTAGACTATAGATGAGGTAGAGAGATCTCGCTGGTTGGGCACAACCAGTCTCCGTGTCCCAACAATCAACTGCTTTTCTGCCAATACGACTAGCTGGCGAGAACTGCGTGGATTGGATTTGAGGTTAGAACACTGTTAAGTAAAAACGTGCTTTTAGATAATAATAATAATAACAATAATAACAATAATGGCGTGTGGGGAGTGCACCCAGGGAAAGGCAACACCCTCCGAGTGACGGTCTTTCCAGCTGGGACCCGTAGGTGACCGTCATCCCCGGACATGACAGAAATGAAACCCTAGACTGGAGCGGCGCTGGAATGCAAGGGTGGGGGAAACGGGAGTACCCCGAGAAAACCCGCCGGCAAGCGGCATCGTCCAGCACGATTCCCACGTGCGAAAATCTGGGAGTGATGCTTTTATATGTTTGTATACTTCCTCTGACCAATTTGTAATGCAATTTGAATAAATTAAAATCGGTGAAAGTATTTTATTCATACAAAAGTGCCTGTCTTTGAGAAAATTAAGATATAAACAAACTCGTTCATCACTGTTGACCATGTGACTTTAACAGTTGTGTTCCTTTGGGGTAGGTCAGTGTTGGGTACACGCACAGAAGACGAACAAGCCTTCTATCTCATCTTTAGTCTATGGGTTACACTTAGCTCCTTTTAAATAAACCTGCCGTAATAGTGTTGTTAATATTAACTGAAAAAATATTTCAGTGAGATATTAAAGAAAAGCAAAATATTAATAGCCAAAACATTTCAAAGAGGTACTACAAGAAAAGGGTTGCAAATATTAAGTGATGCAAAAGGTTTCAATAATGCAGGCCTACTGCAAGAAAATTGTTGTAAGTTTTATGGTGTATCAGGCTCCACCATTTTGGACTTTTTTATTTTGGGCTACTACCCGCAAACATGGATTTTGGGTTGGATTTTTTTTCGGACGACATGACAAAGGATATAACTTAATACATTTTCTTAAATCGGTTCTGTTCGACTGCCGCGGCTATTATTATCTCTGCAGTCGCTCCCACAAAATAATCAATTATTTTACCGCGGCTATTACTAGCTAGAAAATGTCGAATGCAGAGAAGCTGTAACCATTCAAGAAAATTAAGAAAGGTATTATTCATGCTTTGTCGTGCCAAAAATTGTAATGCACCTCCTTAAATCGAATTTGTGGCGGAAAATCTATAAAAGTTATTTTGACAGCTACTGACCCCCCTTTAAGTATGGTAAAATAATTTGTTCAATTTTTTTTTAAATGTAATTACGAATCATTCATCATTACTTGTGTGTTTTATGTTAAACGTTTCTCACATTCGGCTTTGAGCCACTATGGACTTTTTTTAATGTAAGAGCTGACAACCAACATTCTTACAGAACTTAAATTGTAAAACAAATACCGTAATTTTCAGGTGAGTTGTAACAAGTACTGACCCTCGTGGCAGATGGAGCCCATGGAATATCTATAAATGGTAACTGGTATTTGTTGATATTCTGTCTCATATTTAGTCAATCATATTAATAACACAACAATTCAGTAATTGTACACGCTAAGTGCTATCCTTACTAAACAAATACTGTAGATTTACAAGCTGTGTTATCGTGATCTTACAAAAACGTTTTATTCCACCAGATTACGTTAGTTCTAGGTACAGAAACAGTTTACAGTGTATGCAACAAAACGAGTGGCGACTATAAAAAATAAACCATCCTTTGTAAAATTTTACTCTGTAATATTATTTGCATTTTTTTTTTTTTTAATTTATTTGGCAGTTAGTTACTCAGATTATATATTTTAACCCTATGCATAACTTGGAACATATTGTACAAAACATTTCTGTGGAATATATAAGGGAAGTGTTTCATTCTTTGTATTTTAACAGAGAAGTACTGTAGGCTTAATGTATTTTGTAAACTTTTATATATAATTAATGTTGTGTTCCCTTTTAATAATTTGTTGGAAACATACAGCATTTCACCTTCAGAGTAAAAATATAAATTTTAACAAATAGTTTCCGAATAACTGTTCCAAGATTTACAATAACTTTTAACTGTGATCGCGAGTTCTCTCTGTAAATGTTTCAATTTCCGATGGACTATATTAAAACCTTTCTCCGGGTGGTAACAAACGTGGATTTATTTTTTATTAGTAGAGACCGTATCATTTCGCTCTATAATTTTGTGATAGACTAAGTGTCATTAATGTGTACGTTAGTTGTATGTGTGTCATTGGGTCATTGCTCATCCAACACGCCCTGCAGAGCTTTGCACCAATAGCAAACACGTAGTGCACTGAAGACTTCATTCCGTTTGGCCGAGTGGTAGCGGCCAATAAGATAATGAGAGCTGCATAATGTGCTTGGGGCTGCCATTCCGTAAAGCGAGGGACCGCGGTGGCTGAGCGGTTAAACTGCTCGCCTCCCACCAACGCGAACCGGGCTCAATCCCCGGCCGGGTCACTCCTGGATTTTCGCACGTGGGAATCGTTCCGGGCGAGTTTTCTCGGGGATATCCCGTTGCCCCCGCCCTTTCACATTCTGGCGCTGCTGCTCCATTCTTAACTCATTTAACCCTCATAGGCTCTCTGGATCTCGTTGTTAAGAGCCGCACAAACCTGTCAACTCAACGCGAAATGATGGCGTCTTTATTTATTAGTGAATTTTGTCATTACCTTCTTTCTCGGTGGTGGCGACTTCCAAGAGGTCAAGTTCATTATTGCCAGGTGGCACTGTGTAGCCGGTCGTGCGCTGGCATTGATAACTCGTGCAGCTCTGATTGCTCCGTACGCCTTCGTGTTCTTCCACAGAAGCACTTGCCGCCAGGAACACGAAATTCGCGAGCAGGCCGCGACATCCTCCTTGTTCCGGAAGTCGTAGAGCGCTGATTGGGAGGTGAAACAAGGGCCTTGTTCATTTCAATTAGGCAAAAACAATCCCCCCGACCTCCCCTCCGCCGCAAACCACGCGGCAGCGTAGCGGCTGGGCATCATGGTTAACGAGTAATTACAGCTGTAAAAGTCAAATTAGCTCGTTAGTTGTTTGTTTTTTCCCCTGTCACGGCACGAAGTCGCTTTGCTGTTACGCCAGCTGGTCGCGGGATGTGCCCAAGAATTTTCCTGCGTCCATACACCAAGTCCCATGTCCCCGTGGCTCGTCCTCTGTCTCTCTACACATTTTAAACTCATTACGTGATTACTATGTAACAAAAACAGGGGCCGTCGTGGTGTAGGGGTAAGACTACTCGCATCCCACCTAGGCGAACCGGGTTCGATTCCCGGTGGGGTCGCTCCCAAATTTTCGAATGTGGGAATTGTGCTGAACGATGCACTGGTCAGCGGTTTTCTCTGGGATCTCCCGTTTCCCTCGTCCTTGCATTTCAGCGTTGCTCCATCCATATTCACCTCACGTCACCCTTATCGGCTCTCGAGACCTCGATGTTAAGAGTAGCCCAAATCTTATTTATAACAAAAACAAACATACCAATTTAAATCCGTTCGAATCACCGGGTTCACTGTCGCAAACACGTTGCATATGAGTAATACTCATGTTCGGCGCTGTACGTAGCAAGGCATCATCGCCCGTTCTTCCTCGTGGCCAATCTGATTCGTACAATTTTCTACACCTCTTTGACATGCATGGTCAATGCCAGTATCGCCGAGCGCGTTGTTTACTGGCTAAAAGAAAAATGCTGGGCACAAGTACAGAGTATACAAAAAAATTGCAACACTTGAATTCGGAAATTAATGTGTGGCCGCCGATCGGGTTAAAAAAGATTCATCACACTCAGAAATTGTATTCTTGTACTAGGCGGCGGACTGCAATTGGCCTGCCACCCTCCTGCTGATGTCACTATAGACCATTCACGGTTACTTCCAACTTTCCTGAAGCCCTTCTGCTTAAGTTATACTTTCAGGATATTCCTCCGCCTCATGCAAAAAAAAAAAAAAAAGCTAAAATTTTACCAAAGGGATAATGCACCGCATTTGTGTGCGCACACATTTTAATAACATTTTGCATAAGAACTACTTCTTACTAGGCATTACCAACACACATATTATCTCCCTGGTATATACATATAAAAACTCAATATAATAATTAATGGATAAAATATAAGAGAAAAATTTATTTATCCAAAACTAGGTACATTTATATTAACACAAGTACATAATTCTTGTGATACAAACAAATTGAGAAAATAACCGAGCGCGCCATACATGGGGTGATTTTTCAAAGGATTGATTGAAGAAGACTGAATAAACTGCGAATGGACTATATAAATGACAGCGACACTGGAGTAGGTATCGGCTTCCCTCCTCCCCACTACTTTTCTGGCTTGCATCATGTTGCTCCGGCTTTTCATTACTCTTCTGTGAGGTGTGCAACGCCATCGTAATAACAGTTTTACTAACATCTTCAGCGATCACACTAGAAAATAAAGCGAGAAATACTTTCATCGAGATGGTTCCAGTGCTGGCAAACGAAATTCAAAGAACCCTAAACTATAATTTGTATAAAATTATCGATTGTGCAAAAAATAACAGTTTTTTTTTTAGTTACTGAAGAAATTAATATCAATAAAATATTGAACATTTATTTCATTAATATCGCTAGTTAAAATATTTTCTGTGGTTTGGCAATTAGGAAATTTTCCTTCGCAAAATGTTATGGACGCAACTGTACAAGTTGCAAGTCTCCTCAGTGTACGGTTTTGACAGCTGTGTCGAATCATCTTGGTCAGTCTTATCTTCCTCGTCCACTATATCAGCATCTTCACGTACGTACGCCGTGATACCTCACGTTTTGTTAGCATAATCAAATCAAATTCACCACCACCACCGTCATGATCTTCTACTTCAAGGAATGATCTTCTCGGGACTTTTCCGTCTCCAAAGACTTTTAAAATTCCTCCTTGCACATTTCATGCAGGCAACCTCTTCCTTCGCATACCGGCAGCTCTGTAATTACTTGTAAATTAAAGGAATGTGTGGTTATTGAGTCTTTCGACATCGCTGATCCATCTTGTCTGGTAGTATTTACAAGGTTCTAATATGTTTCTGGTGTTAAGGGGAATCAGTCCCCATCATCTTGGATTTACAGAATTTCCGCCGTAACTAGCATCACGGATTTTATATTTAATTTTAGCGTCGACATGGCATAGAGCACTCCTTTGCGCACGTTACAAAACATGTATTGCTAACCTGTTGTTTGCCAGAATCATTTATGTAACTTATCGCAATTAAAAATTACTTATTTCTTGCCGGCAGTCACTAGTCAAAAATTAATAAACTTGGAAGAGTTTTACTAGTTTTAAAAAGCTTTAGAGACTATTGCTTATTTCATGTCGTGCGGAAAATGTCGTTAAACATTCTTAAATGGAAATTGTGGCAGAAATAGTGAAAATCCAAATTGGCGAGGCCTGATCCCCCTTTAAACTTCGTCTTATGTCTTCGTTTCGCATTCAGTCAGTTCTTGTAAATCTTCATCGTCGTAGGAACTTCACTTCTGCTTCAGAAAGGAATATGGAGATTTTCATAGTTCTGCATAATTTCATTCGGTTATTCATGATAATTCCGTTTAGCAAATTTTTCCTGCTTCTCGAANGATTTTCATAGTTCTGCATAATTTCATTCGGTTATTCATGATAATTCCGTTTAGCAAATTTTTCCTGCTTCTCGAATAATATGGTTTGTAAAACCTCTTCTATAACGCTATACATGGCAACGTAGAGACCGCAGCATGGATCAATAACGGTCTTTATACAGTTTCGCTTTTTTAAGAACACGCATTAGACAATTTAACATTTTTAATGAATGTTATTTTTGTATGTCATCCCTGCATTTGATGAGATACGTATATGGGTATAGATTGCAACAGTAGAGACCCACAATCCCACAGCGTTTAAACAAATCGTCAGANGATTTTCATAGTTCTGCATAATTTCATTCGGTTATTCATGATAATTCCGTTTAGCAAATTTTTCCTGCTTCTCGAAGAATATGGTTTGTAAAACCTCTTATATAACGCTATACATGGCAACGTAGAGACCGCAGCATGGATCAATAACGGTCTTTATACAGTTTCGCTTTTTTAAGAACACGCATTAGACAATTTAACATTTTTAATGAATGTTATTTTTGTATGTCATCCCTGCATTCGATGAGATACGTATATGGGTATAGATTGCAACAGTAGAGACCCACAATCCCACAGCGTTTAAACAAATCGTCAGAANGATGAGATACGTATATGGGTATAGATTGCAACAGTAGAGACCCACAATCCCACAGCGTTTAAACAAATCGTCAGAAACTCGTAACTAATATCCCGGCCACAGTTCCATAAATTTTTCCACCCGAAAAACCAACAGCAGGGTGGCGTTTTTATTTATCTCCCCCCCCCCTTCCCTTCCTCTACCGCCGTATTCTATTTGCGACACAAACATGGCGGTGGTGCGCAACTTTTTCATTACGATTATGAGTTTACGATTGGCGGAGGGGAAGGGGGAACTGCGAGTGAAGAAGGGGTTGGCCCGCTGTTAAATTGCTTTTCCCTCCTTATAATAACGAGTCTTTCCCGCCGAGGAGAAAAAAAAAAGGAGAGCCAGAACCTCCCGATAGTAATTCCTCTTCAGATGAAATAAAAAGCAGAAAGATGTAGGCAGCGGCCGCGGCGGAACGAGGACGGAGATGTCCCGGCGATGAAGAAGTAACGCCAACTCGAAAAAGAAAACGGAAAGAAAGAAAATGGAGGAAAGGGAGAGCTGCTCTTCGAATCTAATAATAAATCGGACATTAAATCTTCTTTTGTTTTCGACGTGACCGATAACTTTCTTCTTTTTTTTTTTAATCCACACCTTCCTTATTTCTCTTTCTTCTCGTTCCGCGTCTTTCTGCCTTTCTCCTATAAAAATGGAGAAATGTCCACAGATGTAATTATTTCCGTAAGTCTGTAACCTCGTTTGGGCTTGATTGCGTTTTGCCGAGTTTAAGGTGTTTCTGAATTTGGAAATGAAGTCTTAACTATTATTTACTGAATTCAGTTATTTTCTGACAGATGTATATGTAACGATTTCCACGACAAAATATTTAAGAAAAAAATTATTTAAATATTAATTTTGTCACTTCCTACTAGCCGCTAGTTATAAGCCGATTAATATTGCTTTGAGGAGTATATTTGAACAAGTTGTGTTTCGTGTTCGATTCCCTGAGGTTTTATTTACATTACTTTTTGAATGACTGGATATGTGAGGTGTGTTCAGAGCTGCCATAGTTAACTGGCCACTGTTTCAGCGCGGCTTAGTTATGATATGTACAATACAGTTACTTTAACCGTAATTCTTTAGGCTAATACTTGCCTTTAGACCATTATCAAACACCGTTGCTTGCCTTTACAGTATAGCAAAAGTCATCTGCATGCTTCGATTTCCTTACATAATTTACAATGTAGCTAGCGTCGTATTTGACGAAGGGGAATTTTAAAACAAACTAATTCATATATGTTATCCATAATACTCGATATAAAATTTGGGGGAACCATTGGTTTTATTTTACATTGCGCTTCAAGAAGCCGACATATTATTGGTTACAAGTCTCAAGAAAGAGACATATCTAAAATGTATCAACTTATTCGAGCCGATGAAAGGACTGCGTTTGATCTTAGTTACAAATGTTATAAAAATTTCCTTTACAGAAAATTTCAGAAAAGTGTGTAAAACCAAATTAATAGTTTTTTTATTTTATTTGTCAAGAAAGCTGGCAATATAAAATCAAAGAAATAATGGAGCGTAGGCGAGAGATTTAATGTATTCTAAATCGCAGCGAAGCTCGTTTTGTTTATTTCCTTGTCTCTCACCAGTGCTGCCACCTACCTCTCGGTGTAGGTTCGTGGTAAACTGAGAATTTTTGAAATTCCTGCGAAAGCCCATGTGCCACGATGGAAGTTTCCTTGGAAGATTCCATGCAAGCCGGTTTGGCTACTGGTGTGGATTGTTCTATGGAATATTTGACCGACTGTTGGCCGTTTTCATAAACGTTTTCGTAATTGGTCGTGTGCAATTTTTTTGGACGGTTTCCTAAAATGTTGAAATTTTAGCCAATCAGTGAAAGGGTTGTGGAGTATGGTAAATGATGGTAGTTGTAATTTTGTTTATTTGGTTTTGGTAAACATCAATAAAGTCGTTTAACACGAATAGAGTAAACAGGAAATAACAACAGCGGAAATGTTTATATTTGAAGAAGTAAAATCAAAACAAATGCATTCGTGTTTACTTGGGCGGCAGGTATCGCGAGACAGGATACTAGCTTGCATGCAGGGTCGGATAGCAGTTCTCGTAGAAGTTTCTGCCGTAGCTTGCGGGGAACATTGCATCGTCACACACAGGCGCAAGTGTCTTTATTTCCGCCCGTTGTGTATCATTTATTCGCCACATGTAAACAGTAGTATTGCCGTGAACATAGGAATTAGAAAGTACACGTCCATCACGGATGCTGACAAATTTTTACAAAGATAAATATGCAATCTCGCCGATACCAAATCTTAAAGTGCGTGAATATTACGAAAAGAAGCAGATTTAATTTGCCATCAATTTAAACATCAAACAAAAATGTGGTATTACCTTTTCTATTACGCTGCCAACTTACCGCAGCTAAGTCAGTTGGTATTTACGTTAAACTACAGGGTTGCCTGGATCTCCAAGTGTAGACTCTGTGAGATGGATCATTACCGAAAATGAGGTAGAAAATATAATTTTACCTATGGTCTTACGTGTTTATGAAAGAGAGACGCCCTTGAAAATTGGAAATTATAAATAGTTATTTGCAAAATATCACAAACTACGTGAGACGAAACAACAGATGCGCGAAAAATGTTCGCCGTATTTGATAACTGCCACGCGTGTGAACATCTGGCGGGGAATGACATCGCCGTCATTAGGAAACTAGGGGGTGCCACGTCATTATCCAACATACATGTTATACCTGTGGACGTTTATCGCTTGTTATGACGTAATAGTCATGTGCACATTATAGGAACACAAAACGTTCAATGGTGCAACACTCCCAGGCAAACGATTCTCGAGAAACCATACGACGTTTGCCAGCCATATATGCAGTTTCTGACATTTTGTAATTAATAAATATTAATTCCTAATTTCAAGGGCAGGTGTGCCTTTCCCTCAATAATCATGTTAGGTCGTATATCGTATTATGTTTTATACATCATTTTCCTTAACGAATTATCTCATAAAGTTTGTACCTGGAAGGACCCCAGCAACAATTTTAAACTGTATTTAAATTATCATCCCATGAATACAAAAATTTATGTAGTTATGACCTTACACGCTTTATGTATGGCACATAATATATTTTCTTTCTAAGTCTTTTGTTCATTCAATGCTCCCAATGTATAAAATTGTGAGCAACGTCACATGATAATTTTCTCTTGCGTATTATGCGTAAAACTGCGACGAAAACTGGCGTGTATAAACCCACTCTGACTCAGTGTACACAATAAATGTGTACATTACGCACGTGTAGGTAATTTTTGGTCTGTACTGCACACCGCGAAGTTCAATGACCAATGATCTTACTTATGGGTAAATTATTCGCAAGCCGTCTCACTGGTCTAGGTCATAATAGGTTCATGTAACTGTAGTCAAACATATACCCTACAACTCATTGACTGTGACTACGAAACAAGTGTTGTGCCGACTTAAGTACAGCACGCATCATAAAATATTTTGTTAGCAACACCTGAAACAGTAAATTAAAGTGGGTGTGAAAGGGTTAACATATGACATACATGTCAACATCCTAACCAAACTTCAACTGTTAAAAATAAGACTTAATTTTTTCCAAATGTATGTCTCACTTACATGTTAATTAACTAAGAAGGTGTAATAAATGCAAAATATATTTATGTTAATTAACCGTAAGTTATGCTTTACTTTACTTTTTTTCTTAAAGAATTGGTTTTATATTTTTGAATTTAAAACTCTTTCACCAATGTAATTTTATAGTTATAATTTGTATATTTTTCTGAAAATAATGATGGATCAGAGTTCAATTTTTAGTATTGTTCCAAAATGGTTAATTATTTGGATTCTAACACAACGCATTTCCAACCTTATGAACCAAAAATCAACAGCTGGAGGCGTTGACCAAACGTAAGAATATCTACCAGTTGCAACAGTATATTTTACAACCATTAAAAATCACACAGTCAATTGTAGACTGTTTATTTTTAAAGAATCGCTGTGCTAAAAAAAAAAAATTCCTAATTTTTGGTTAAACTGAACACTTACTTATATTTTATATATAAATTATAATATTCAATTTGTAATNGTTGCCTGGATCTCCAAGTGTAGACTCTGTGAGATGGATCATTACCGAAAATGAGGTAGAAAATATAATTTTACCTGTGGCCTAACGTGTTTATGAAAGAGAGACGCCCTTGAAAATTGGAAATTAGAAATAGTTATTTGCAAAATATCACACACTACGTGAGACGAAACAACACATTCGCGAAAAATGTTCGCCGTATTTGATAACTGCCACGCGTGAACATCTGGCGGGGAATGACATCGCCGTCATTAGGAAACTAGGGGGTGCCACGTCATTATCCAACATGCATGTTATACCTGTGGACGTTTATCGCTTGTTATGACGTAATAGTCATGTGCACATTATAGGAACACAAAACGTTCAATGGTGCAACACTCCCAGGCAAACGATTCTCCAGAAACCATACGACGTTTGCCAGCCATATATGCAGTTTCTGAGATTTTGTAATTAATAAATATTAATTCCTAATTTTAAGGGCAGGTGTGCCTTTCCCTCAATAATCATGTTAGGTCGTATATCATATTATGTTTTATACATCATTTTCCTTAACGAATTATCTCATAAAGTTTGTACCTGGAAGGACCCCAGCAACAATTTTAAACTGTATTTAAATTATCATCCCATGAATACAAAAATTTATGTAGTTATGACCTTACACGCTTTATGTATGGCACATAATATATTTTCTTTCTAAGTCTTTTGTTCATTCAATGCTCCCAATGTATAAAATTGTGAGCAACGTCACATGATAATTTTCTCTTGCGTATTATGCGTACAACTGTAACGAAAACTGGCGTGTATTAACGCACTCTGACTCAGTGTACACAATTAATGTGTACATTACGCACGTGTAGGTAATTTTTGGTCTGTACTGCACGTTGCGAAGCTCAATGGCCAATTATCTTACTTATGGGTAAATTATTCGCAAGCCGGCTCTCTGGTCTAGGTCATAATAGGTTCATGTAACTGTAGTCGAACATATACCCTACAACTCATTGACTGTGACTACGAAACAAGTGTTGTGCCGACTTAAGTACAGCACGCATCATANAAACATATACCCTACAACTCATTGACTGTGACTACGAAACAAGTGTTGTGCCGACTTAAGTACAGCACGCATCATAAAATATTTTGTTAGCAACACCTGAAACAGTAAATTAAAGTGGGTGTGAAAGGGTTAACATATGACATACATGTCAACATCCTAACCAAACTTCAACTGTTAAAAATAATACTTAATTTTTTCCAAATGTATGTCTCACTTACATGTTAATTAACTAAGAAGGTGTAATAAATGCAAAATATATTTATATTAATTAACCGTAAGTTATGCTTTACTTTACTTTTTTTCTTGAAGAATTGGTTTTATATTTTTGAATTTGAAACTCTTTCACCAATGTCCTTTTTATAGTTATAATTTGTATATTTTTCTGAAAATAATGATGGATCAGAGTTAAATTTTTAGTACTGTTCCAAAATGGTCAATTATTTGGATTCTAACACAACGTATTTCCAACCTTAAGAACCGAAAATCAACAGCTGGAGGCGTTGACCAAACGTAAGAATATCTACCAGTTAACAACAGTATATTTTACAACTATTAAAAATCACACAGTCAATTGTAGACTGTTTATTTTTAAAGAATCGCTGTGCTAAAAAAAACAGTCAAGAAATTAAAATTAACTACATAAGGGTGCAATTTTTTTTTAAACATATTCCTATGTTGACATAGCGTTTGTATGTAATGCAGAGTTGGCCCAACATAATAAAATGCCATGTATCACACGTTTATACTTGTGTTATCATAAAAATTCCTAATTTTTGGTTAAACTGAACACTTACTTATATTTTATATATAAATTATAATATTCAATTTGTAATTNAAAAATTCCTAATTTTTGGTTAAACTGAACACTTACTTATATTTTATATATAAATTATAATATTCAATTTGTAATTAATATGAATAAATAAAGCAAGTAAAAAGGTGTCTTTGTAATTCCTAGTAAGAAATACCCCTAGTTCTTATCCAAAATGTTACTACACTGAGTGCGCAGGAATTCGGTGCATGGTCCCTTGCTGTAATTTTCTAGACTCGGTTAAGCTTTGTTTGCAGGAGGCGGAGGAATATCCTGGAAGTACAACTTTAGCAGGACTTCAGAAAAGTTGGAAGTAACAGTGAATTTACTACATTACCACATTAAATTTAGAAGCGATCCAACTACACCCATAAGAGTATAGACGACTGTGGATGTAGTTCGCTCTTCTTCGCGCCCGCATGACGTCACTACTCCTCCCCCTACATCTGTACCCGCACCTGAAGGGAGATGAAACACGATGATGGTTGGAGGAGGGGGGTTGTTCAATTTGTCAACGTGACATCACTTATCTCCCCTCTCTCTCTTTGCGCCCTTACACCGTTTCTTCCCTCCCCTCCTTGCCGCGTCTTCAATTGCGGCTTATGCTAATTAAATTGTCGGCCCAGAGATTGGATTTTAAACTGTTTACCAGCTCTTGTGGGTAGTTTTCGCGGGCACGGGGGGAAGGATTAAAAATTGAGAGGCGTGGGTGGGGGAAAGAGGGGGGAGGTTGTCATCCCCCCTCTCGGGAGACATCAGGGGTCGTGACCCCTTCGCTCAACCCCCTCGTCCACGGGAATTTTAAAGCCACTTCGCTTTCCTACCTTATTACGCGCGGGCTTGTCATTCCGTCTGAGGACCGTCTAGGGCCTTTTAGTGCCGTGAGAGGCGAACTTTTACTGTTCTCCTCTCCCGGTTCTCACAACGGCCTTCCCTAGAGCGAAAATACGGCCCTGCTCTGTCGCCCGATAAGGGAAATGTGAATAGCTTAAATTAAACTTCACCTCGATCAAGATCCNAAAATACGGCCCTGCTCTGTCGCCCGATAAGGGAAATGTGAATAGCTTAAATTAAACTTCACCTCGATCAAGATCCATATCAGTACACAGCTAAACCCTCTGAGGAGTATGTACGTACATGCTCTTAACCCCTTGACGTAAACATTAATTTTTCGTTTCAGGTTTAGCAAAAGAGATAATTTCTTGCGTGAAAAGTACTTGCGAATGTATTATAACTGACTCTTTGGAACCTATGGATAGGGCGTTAATAGATCCACAGCACGGAAAGCGATCAGTTGTAAAATAGTTCGTGTGTCGGCAATAACCAATAACATTATCCAGAAAAAAAGGCGCTGTTTGTGTTGCTGTTAGTTTCTAACGTTGCACAAGACCCATATATTTGCTATTTGAAGATAAAACTAGAACTTTTATAGTTTTACATTTTCGCTCGAATTTATAAGAATCCAAGTAGCACATTACAACTAGCCAACGTTTCAATTCGTAAGATTAAAACGGTTCTTTTTGATATTGCTCAAATGAACACGATGGGCTGTAAAACATGTTACTCCTGTCGCGACACATTAATTAGTATACAGTCGATTCGTGACTTCATTGGCCGAAGGCCAGCCAATAATAAACGTTGCAGAGTACAGTAAGCGTTTGCAGTGTAGCCAGGACCAATAGGACGATGGTAAGTGGAAATACAGAGACCAACACAGCTGGTATTGCTGTAATGAACAGGCCTATATGCAGATCACTGCAATCTTGTCCTCAGTGCCCATAATATGCATTTCAGAATTGAACATAAATTTTATATACCAGCAGGCACTGGACATTTTCTAAGTTCATCTTCTTGTCCATGTACGGATAGCTTTCGCTATTCAAATATAATTTCACATTTTCTATTTGACATGTATCGAACTGCGAACGGCTCACTCTCACATTGTGATGTCTTCTGGTCTGTAGCCCGACGATGATGTACCTCAATTTCTCGGTGGCAAATCTGGACTTCATCATCCAGTTGATGTGCTGGATTGTGGGCCATCCGGGGGTAGATCTCGAGACTCCACGACCTGAAAGACACATCGATGTTTTTGCCATCTTCCACAGTCTTCAGCATATTGATGCGTTCGGTAGCTATTGATGCGTTAGCTTCAGTTCCACTGTCTCCAGGTTTCCCGACGTACCGACGATGGCATCAGCGTGTGTATTGACTAGGAGAAGTACCAGTTCCTGCTTAGAATTGATGATAATGTATTTGTAGTCTTCGGCGAATCCCAGCAACATCGCTAGAGGAATGTAGACCTCGAATTTCCCTCCAGGGTATATAGGAACACTGTAGTCATCTTCTATCCCTNAAAATACGGCCCTGCTCTGTCGCCCGATAAGGGAAATGTGAATAGCTTAAATTAAACTTCACCTCGATCAAGATCCGTATCAGTACACAACTAAACCCTCTGAGGAGTATGCACGTACATACTCTTAACCCCTTGACGTAAACATTAATTTTTCGTTTCAGGTGTAGCAAAAGAGATAATTTCTTGTGTGAAAAGTACTTGCGAATGTATTATAACTGACTCTTTGGAACCTATGGATAGGGCGTTAATAGATCCACAGCACGGAAAGCGATCAGTTGTAAAATAGTTCGTGTGTCGGCAATAACCAATAACATTATCCAGNGTTCGTGTGTCGGCAATAACCAATAACATTATCCAGAAAAAAGGCGCTGTTTGTGTTGCTGTTAGTTTCTAACGTTGCACAAGACCCATATATTTGCTATTTGAAGATAAAACTAGAACTTTTATTGTTTTACATTTTCGCTCGAATTTATAAGAATACAAGTAGCTCATTACAACTAGCCAACGTTTCAATTCGTAAGATTAAAACGGTTCTTTTTTATATTGCTCAAATGAACACAATGGGCTGTAAAACATGTTACTCCTGTCGCGACACATTAATTAGTATACAGTCGATTCGTGACTTCATTGGCCGAAGGCCAGCCAATAATAAACGTTGCAGAGTACAGTAAGCGTTTGCAGTGTAGCCAGGACCAATAGGACNATTGGCCGAAGGCCAGCCAATAATAAACGTTGCAGAGTACAGTAAGCGTTTGCAGTGTAGCCAGGACCAATAGGACGATGGTAAGTGGAAATACAGAGACCAACACAGCTGGTATTGCTGTAATGAACAGGCCTATATGCAGATCACTGCAATCTTGTCCTCAGTGCCCATAATATGCATTTCAGAATTGAACATAAATTTTATATACCAGCAGGCACTGGACATTTTCTAAGTTCATCTTCTTGTCCATGTACGAATAGCTTTCGCTATTCAAATATAATTTCACATTTTCTATTTGACATGTATCGAACTGCGAACGGCTCACTCTCACATTGTGATGTCTTCTGGTCTGTAGCCCGACGATGATGTACCTCAATTTCTCGGTGGCAAATCTGGACTTCATCATCCAGTTGATGTGCTGGATTGTGGGCCATCCGGGGNGATGTACCTCAATTTCTCGGTGGCAAATCTGGACTTCATCATCCAGTTGATGTGCTGGATTGTGGGCCATCCGGGGTAGATCTCGAGACTCCACGACCTGAAAGACACATCGATGTTTTTGCCATCTTCCACAGTCTTCAGCATATTGATGCGTTCGGTAGCTATTGATGCGTTAGCTTCAGTTCCACTGTCTCCAGGTTTCCCGCNACTTCATCATCCAGTTGATGTGCTGGATTGTGGGCCATCCGGGGTAGATCTCGAGACTCCACGACCTGAAAGACACATCGATGTTTTTGCCATCTTCCACAGTCTTCAGCATATTGATGCGTTCGGTAGCTATTGATGCGTTAGCTTCAGTTCCACTGTCTCCAGGTTTCCCGCCGTACCGACGATGGCATCAGCGTGTGTATTGACTAGGAGAAGTACCAGTTCCTGCTTAGAATTGATGATAATGCATTTGTAGTCTTCGGCGAATCCCAGGAACATCGCTAGAGGAATGTAGACCTCGAATTTCCCTCCAGGGTATATAGGAACACTGTAGTCATCTTCTATCCCTNGAACATCGCTAGAGGAATGTAGACCTCGAATTTCCCTCCAGGGTATATAGGAACACTGTAGTCATCTTCTATCCCTCAGCCTGCCATCTTGGCGGCAGACAGCTCGTCCGGCATGAGCGAGAGGTAATTTTTGATCGCGGTCATTATGCCGACATTTCTTATCTACCTCGACACCGTTGAGTAAATTCGTGATGCGATCGATGAGGTGGAGAATACCATTGCTCGTTATTTTCGTCACTGCCAGATTGGATCCATCTTATTTTGTCAGTGTCCCCTTGCATCGCAGGAATGATTGGCAATGAAGAGTGCAGATATCTTTGTGTTGGACCGCTATCCGAACTTCCGATGTTAACGCGTATGGTCCGATCAGGATTGGCTGGTATGCATGAAGTTCCACTTTCGTGATGCTGTCTTCAAAAACGACTGGCTCATCGATATTTATGTAATCTTCCATGGCGATCGACATCGAAGCCAAGACTACGAAGGAAAATCATGTTTGCATGTGTCAGCACCTTGGTGAGCTGCGGCGTACTGATTGCAGGTTTGATGTGCTGCTCTGTTTTATTGCTTCCGGTTGCCATAAAACTTATTCCCATCTTCTCAAATGCAAGCTAAGTGTGATTTATTCATTTCGAAAGTTCACCAACTCTCCACACTCTCGACGATCTTTACTACCACCTTGCGCGCTCTCTTCATGACGACCGGAACGTAAGTGATGCTTTGTGGTGCCATGACCAGTTGATAACCTGAAGAAACCATCGGCGAAAACTCGTGCAGTATATTGCNGGAACGTAAGTGATGCTTTGTGGTGCCATGACCAGTTGATAACCTGAAGAAACCATCGGCGAAAACTCGTGCAGTATATTGCTTGGCCTGCCGTTAAGATACGTACAGCTTGCCAAAATGCAGTTCACTCATATAACATTAACAGGCAAGATGTTTACAGTTCGCGAAGATTCGTGAATTTTTCCAGCTTTGTATATGTGCGGTTTGAACCCCAATATCGTTCCGATGGAATCCGGTTTTGTAAAGTCGATATATTCGCTGCATCTGATGATGCTCTTCGGAGTATTGGAATTTCCACGTTGTTCGAGCTCCGTGTCGGGAATACAGCAAATCTTCAATTTACCATGCAATGTCGTCTAATTCGTAAGAGCCATCGGGCAATGTTAACTCGCGGGAGACATTGCCACTTTTGGCGAGATACATCTTGTAGTTTTTATCATCGATGTTCGGCATCGCATTGCAGGTTTGAAAATTTACCAAACCTATGCGCCCTGGCGGCGAAAATTTTTAGTTGGCAAACTAAAAATTTGAGCTTCCCAACCTGAGTAGAATGAACCTATCCGCGACACACGCACAGCGCTGACCCAGCCCCGCAGTTTCGGAACGCGGCCGGAGGCGCGCGCGTGACGACAGAACTTTGAAAAATGAGATGTGAATATTTGCCAGGGTCAACTATATATTTTCGTCCACTCGGGCTAGTTTATGTTTTGTTATATATTAACCATATGTGTGTTTAAGATACCTCATCTCCGTTGGACGAGTCTGGTGTGCAAATAGTTACAACCCCTCCCGTATAACCGATACGCATATTTTAAGTCGGTTCCGAAAGAAAAAAAAACGCATTGCCAGTGTAGTAGCCAAGACTCATACGAGCGAGTATCAGACACATGAAAATATTATGGTATGTCTGTAGCGATGATTGATGAGTATATACCATTTACGGTAAACTGAGCACTTTTGAAAGCTCTACTTAAGATATATTTGTATACACGTTGTGTATTTTTTTACCTTATGTAAAAATAACATTTTCATGGGCCTCATCACTTTTTTCATGCGTTGGTCAAGCGAAACTGAGATCATTAGAAAAGTAAATGTTTTACGAATCTACTAATTTTTACACTTGGATGCATTAAAATACAGAAAGCGAAAGAAATAATTTAAGTTATCGCAAATGGTTCCTAACACTTTCTATTCAACGTTGATATATGGAACTGCTTTCCATCCATCGTTACCATCTTTACGGGGCGCATGTCACTCAATGCGCCCATTAAAATGCAGGCAGGGGCAGTGACCTTTATTCTAAGGTTGATTTCAAAAGTGCTCACTTTATCGCGAAAAGTCTTTGATCCGCTTAGCCACCTCGGCGACAATTTGTGCGACGGGATGCGAGGCGTGAAAATATTTTCGTCANACCAATGTAAATTTTAAAAGATATTTGTCCCTTTCCCCAAATTCTTTCGTATCCAAAATATTAGTTAAACAGATTAGCTGCTTCATTTTCCATAAATTAATCATAAATAATACTTAACAAATTGCAACGTATATAAAAGTTATATTTTAAATAAAAATACGAAGTTCATCGCTTGTCATTTGTAATTTTCTCTNCAAATTGCAACGTATATAAAAGTTATATTTTAAATAAAAATACGAAGTTCATCGCTTGTCATTTGTAATTTTCTCTTTTGTATCTGTAAAAAGAATGTCCACATTTCCTTTCACTTTGTTTAATTATACTAAACTTTCCGCCATTTTTGTTCTACCTATCGTTACTCGTTGAAATAGTGCGTGTAAATTTTTTACTGTGGGACACTGCCAAGAGCGAGTAAAGCATTTGCTCAAAGTGTTTTTGGACAGCCAAAGAGAAAAGTTTACTCGCAAAGTAGCACAATGGACGCCACCGTGGAGAACCGTACACTTCTCCTGGCCTCTATGGCACTCCTGTTGGATTCCCGACTCCACCTTGGCTCATATTGATTACGGAAGCCACAGGATGTTCTTAGAAAGGTCTGGTTGCTTTCCTGGCATGAACGCAGTAACTTAAAACCACGCGAAATTTTGTTCCGTCACGCGCTGAACGTATGATCACACCGCTCAACACAAACAGAGAATAGGTATATGCTATTCACGGTAAAGTGAGCACTTTTTAACGCCCTCACAACAGGCATTAACCACAAATAAACATATTTTGTTGCAACTTCAGGTGGCAATTTTTGATCGTGGTGAAACCTATGCATTGTGTTTATTAGTCACACAACAATGTTTATATTAAAAATTGGTGGAAAGATACAAATTAACGTTACTAAAAAAATTGGCAGGGCCTTAAAAAGTGCTCACTTTACCGTGAATAGCATATAAGTACGCGGAAGTGAAATGACATGGCGGTTCGTTTGACGGGAAGGTGTGGGAACGTCGTTAAATTTGAAAGTTAAAATTAAGATTAAAAAATTAAAGAAGAAATTACAAACTGCAACACAATGTATTTTAGACTATACAAAAATATACCGCAGATTATTTTTAAGATATATTACATGGTATTTTGTTATTAAAGATGGTTTAGTAACAAAAATAGAAGAGACTACAAATAAATTAGAAACTGTTTTTTTTTTTTTGTAAACCTGACAGAACTTGCGGGAACTTCGTCTGTAATTAATCATTTTTGCCCACCCTAAAAAATAAAAATTGCCACATAACAATAAAGGGATTAAATTGGAAGTTCCATAATAATCAGTGAGAATTGTGTGTTTCTGTCAAGTTCTCGAACAAATGGTACAAGGTAGTAACAGTGAAATTTGTTTTCAAACTTCTCAATGCCAAACAGGCCGAATGTTGTGTGGCATTGGAATGCAAATGTGTTTGATGGCAATTATATGAGCACGAGATTGTCCGTAGAACTTATATTTGATGACTGTCGACGTTAGAAGATTGTAAATTTTTTGAACGAATTAATTGCGGATGCATACTGTGTCGGGAGAGCTTCTGGCATTGGATGTAGGCGGAACCGACGTTGCCAGAAAATGCATAGCCTACAGCACACTCGTACCAGGACCACAAAATATACGCCGCCCTTACAGCAACGAGTGGGAAGGGGCAGTTACACGCCGATACAATTGCACCCATCTCTTTCGACATACAGCAGGCCAGACAAGAATTACCACAGCACTTCGTAACGACTCGGTTCCAAGAAGGAGCAGATTGCCGCACGTGCGTCGCGGAGCTATCGAGCTCTGGTCGCTGAACACAGAGACTGCCACTCTCGTGCGTCAAATACCGCAAAGTCGTCAGCACCGGTTGACCTGCTGTCATAATGAACCTAAAACACACGCTGCAACTCGAAGAAGCCAGCAGTAAACGTCCAGGATGTAGGTAAGCTGTTATGACCATTTCTTAGAAACTACGCAGGTATTTCTCGTGGGTTCCTATTTTCATTTTTTACACATGTTTTTGTTTGTGTATTAACGTTTTGTTCTCGTGAGAATTTCTACGCCGAAACACTCAAGATTGTATTATTTTAACATATAAGCGATACATATAATGTTGTTTGNAACTCGAAGAAGCCAGCAGTAAACGTCCAGGATGTAGGTAAGCTGTTATGACCATTTCTTAGAAACTACGCAGGTATCTCGTGTGTTCCTATTTTCATTTTTTACACATGTTTTTGTTTGTGTATTAACGTTTTGTTCTCGTGAGAATTTCTACGCCGAAACACTCAAGATTGTATTATTTTAACATATAAGCGATACATATAATGTTGTTGACTGGGTTTCAGGCTGCGCTGTTATGAAGGGAGTCCTACGCTGAGTAAAGTGGATCACTCGGCACTCAGAAAAAATTTAATCATGCCGGAGAATGCGAGCAAAAATCCTCGGCACATTCTGCTCGCACTGCCGTTGTGCGTCATCAAAAATAAGTTTCCGTGCACGAATATGGGGATTGTTTTCTTTGTAATTACATCGGTAGTTAAATTTTAGTTGCGAAATAAAACCAAATACCTTAAAATACTTCTGCACAACAGTTTCAGTATGTATTCATTTGGGAAATTCGACGACATTGCAATGAAGTAAAAAAAGCCAGTCGCATGCCATGCTTAAGCCGAGTTACGCACAAGGTCGAGAATAAACGGGTGACTCATTCATTTTATTCCCCAGTCGCATTACCAACTTTCCCACCATGTTGCTAGCACCCGCATGAACTGCCCTTGGAAGGTCGCAGCCCACATTCTCCGGGCAATAATGCGTTCTTGTCATCCACCCTCATGCGCTCGCATCTGCCTATTAGTGGGTATGGCTGGGCTGTGGTATGACTTTCGCCCGCTGAGAAACACCCACACTCAGTGGGGTGTGGTGTAGTGTTGCAAGGTAAGCTGGTGCTTGCTCAGTGCTGTACACACTCGGCGCACGCAGCAGGAACCAGTTACCAGAGTGGGGCCGGGAGAAACTGAATGTATTGCGGCCACTCACGAGAGAGCGGCTGGGCACCCATTACACACGTGCGGTGACGTCAAATACACTACTACGTTTAAGTGGCCGATGTGTAAACTAGCAAACGAGTAGGTATAGCACAGAGCAAAACACAACTTACCTTCCAACAGTTCACCACACGCCGCTACCTACACTCTTTCCAATTTGTCCCCTGAACGGCTCAATCTTAGTGACATCCTAGCGAAGTGTAGACCTATTCAACACCTTCAGACCCAGCGCTCACAAATGTGTATAGTCCATTCACGGCTACTTCCAACTTTTTTGACCCCGGCTTAAGTTCTACTTCCAGGATATTCATCCGCCTCCTGCAAACAAAGCTTAACCAAGTTTAGAAAATTACACCACCTACGTGTTCACTCAGTGCAATAACATGTTGCGTAAGAACTATTTCTTACTAAGCATTACGAACAACCTATTTTCTCCTTGTTTTATCCATATTAATTATAAATTAAATATTATAATTTATAGGGAAACAATATAGGTAAATGGTTAATTTAACAAAAAATTATGTTAACACAAGTTTAAACCTTTGTGACACAGTACATATTTAGGACACAACCAAGGACGTCATACAGGGATGATTTTTTTAAAGGTATGATTCAAAAGGTGTGAAGAAACCATTAATAGACCATACATATGTATCACACATGAAGGTTATTTTTGGCCAGTACTCTACGGTGCGAAGTTCAATGCCCGATGATCTCCCTTATGGTCATTGTTTCGATTCAGTAAGAGTGGCGACTCTTTTAAACCAATATCACCAAAAATTATAATTGTAACTTTAACCGCTGTTGATGAAAAAAAAACATAGAAAATATGAAGGGTTCAGTGTACGAAATTTACGACACTGTTGGTGTTGAAAAAAGTTGCACAATTTGTCCAATATGTCACGTGAATACAAAGTAATGAAGTAGAAGTTATACCTTTTTAAGGATGGTGTCGACTGAAGTGTTGGGACATGTGAGAAGAACGGAAACTGTTGAAAGACTTCGCAATAAAACCTCCACAGTAAACCTCTTGTGCGTTACTTGGTTTTCTTCGAGCGTTAAAATAAATATCTATAGCCTGTAGTTTATACTTTAAGACTTTAAGTAAAATTTCTGCAGAAGTAAAAAGTTAAGAGCATGGCAGAAGTTGTTGCTAGCGTCGAACTGATAAATAACAATTATAAGCCAGCATTAATGATATTCAAAGAGCAAGTTTGTGAAGATGTTAATGATTATATTTTTTTCATTTTATTCATAGTAGTGAGTCTCGCCTTGGAGACTGATATGACTAAAATATGGCTGTGTTACGTGAGGTAAGGTGGTTAGTTATCAGCGAAATGTATCCAGGACGCACATATAGCGAGTGTTCACTGGCTAGAATTTAAAAAAATAATTTGGGTGAACTCTGTGCTACTCGGTTTCGTGTGTGTGCGATCTGCGGTTATTGCATTACTTAAGTCGTCACATAGACCTACATTATAAATATTTCTTTAATAAAACTCGTGTCATGCTAATTTAATCTGTAGAGGCTTAATTTTATCCTTAGTTTTAGGGCAAATTTAAAAAAAAACTGTGATTCCAAAATGATATTACTAAATAATATGCGTACGGAAATAGAATTTTCGTAAAATGTGTCCAAAAAGACTTCACGTTTTTGAGATGTATTTGCAGGAAAATATTTAAATTAAGCATAACGACATTAATCTAAAAGAAAAGTGGTTATTTGTGAGAGTAAAATTATTAAATGAAGTATTTACCTACAAGTTTAAATTCATTGCCTAATGTTAAACTAAAACGGTGTTTTGAAACGCCGACTACATTTCAAACATAAACGAAGGCGCTGACAATTGAAGCAAAATAATGTTAAAAGTATCAGTAAATTTTGCAAGAAACCTACGCTGCCAAAAACAATTTTATTCCTTTTTCAAAGTTTCTCGGTAATCCACGGCAACTGGCCGAAAATACGTTCACACGCTGACAATAAGACGGCGAGACCAAGGCATGTACGACTACGTCACACGCACGTTAGCCAATAGCAGACGGTTTTGAATGCTTACAAAAGAGTTTTAAAATGTTACATTTTGAAAGTGTGGTAATTTAAAATAATAAAGTGCGCACGGGAATAATATTTTGCATGGTGTTATTGTATACGGTAATTATTTTAATGACGTCAATAAAAGTGTACTTGATTTTCCAGGAAAAATCCTTATTATATGGCGGTAAATGGAGAAATTATAATTATTTGTGCATAAAAATTCGTGTTTGGCTCGAAATGTGATATATACTTGCCCCAGCCAAAATTTTGAGTATTAGCTTGATTCCGTAATTATTATTCACACCCTCCATTGGTGTTTACAAGAACAGAGAGTAAAAATAAAAATGCGTGTATGGCATTGAGAGTTCATAAACAGGCTTATTTCAGTGAAAAAAACTTACGAATTTATGTGTGAAATGAATATGACTGCTCAGGCAATTCCAAAAAATAATATATATATTTTAATAATTTTAATTTTCTTTTATTTAGTTGTGATAATTAAATAAAGCAGTTGTGCCAACTGCATTATGCTGAATCCAGTTTTATGACAGAATATTACACAACATGTATAAATATTTTATTATATTTCACTCCGGTGCGAAGATGAAAGTTTATTTAGATATATTCTAACACAATAAAAATAAGAATATTTTGCACACTAATAATTATTTGATGGAAATTGCAATTTCCCCATTTACTTACATATACAAAACGGAAAAATCCTGTAGGCCTACACTTGCGTCACCAGTGCAACCTGGAGGCGAAAATTATTAGTTGGCAAACTAAAAGTTTTGAGCTTCCCAACCTGAGTAGAATGAACCTTTCCGCGACAACACGCACGGCGCTGACCCCGCCCCGCAGTTTCGGAACGCGACCGGAGGCGCGCGAGTGACGTCACTCGAGGGCCGGCCAGCGGTCAGCGCGGCAGCGGATGCCATCTAGCGACGTCCAGCGGCGCCAGAAATCAATATCCTGGATCGGCTGCTGTTCGGGAGCGGCGTTCGGCTCGCTGCACCTCGCCGACACTGGGCTGACCGCACGTGCATCCGTGCGATGCTGGAACGCCAATTCGAATCACGAGCATACTAAAAAAAAATGTATAGTCCATTCACTTTTACTTGCAACTTTTCTGAAGCCCTGCTTAAGTTCTCCTTTCAGTATATTCCTCCGTCTTATGCAAACAAAGCTTAACCGAGTGTAGAAAATTATAGCAAAAGGACGGCGCACTGCATTCGTGCGCACTCAGTGTAATAATATTTTTCATAAGAACTATTTCTTCCCGTGCATTAACACCACACCTATTTTTTCTTTGTTNTTTTCATAAGAACTATTTCTTCCCGTGCATTAACACCACACCTATTTTTTCTTTGTTTTTTTTTTTTTTAATAAATGTAAATGAAATATTATAAATTATAAATAAAATATTATTAAAAGTTTAATTTAAAAAATAAGTGGCTTTTATTTACATAAAAGTAGAAAAAATGCTTGTAATACATGGCATATTTAGTAAACAACCAAACACTTCACACATGGGGTGATTTTAAAAAGGTTTGATTCAAGGAGT
This sequence comes from Clitarchus hookeri, assembly GCA_002778355.1. Classification (NCBI taxonomy): domain Eukaryota; kingdom Metazoa; phylum Arthropoda; class Insecta; order Phasmatodea; family Phasmatidae; genus Clitarchus; species Clitarchus hookeri. The sequence goes on along the minus strand of NQII01002442.1, from coordinate 109,941 downwards.
GTAAAGAAAACGCGAACAGGCTGTATTGGATTGGGGGTTGTGTTTTAAATATAAACGCCGGCCTCCCGTCGTGCAGTAGGTTGGTGCGCTCTTGGTCTGGAGTGCGGGAGGCTCTGGGTTCGAATCCCAGGCAAGGCATGGGTGTTAGTTTAAGTTAGGTCATAAGTTAGTTTGTAAGCCGCCCTTGATAAGCCTTCAAGCGTAACACCGAGGGACGTTAATAAGACCAATACAATACAATTTGAGTATGAACATTACGCTAAAATTTAAGCATTATTTTTAGTTTCCAAGATGAAAAGAAAAAATCACGTAATATTTACATACGTTAAAGTCTGTTCACAGTTAAGTAAACACTTTTGAAATCAGTCCATGAAAAAAAAAAATGCCCATAATTACACTAACATGCAGAGTCCCAGTTAAGTTGGCAGTGTAATAATAAAAATAGTTCTAAGAGTTGCCGTTGTATTGAGAGTGTAATGCTTAAGGACTCCCGTATTTCGCGAAAATATTTCCGCACAGGCTATACTTCAATAACCTACGAGCGTACCAGCATTTTCCTTTTGCTTATTGGCGACGTGTGCCTGTGAGAAGACATTTTCTTAGTTGGCTGGCCAATCAGAATTAAGTTACTCCGATACTGAACGTCTCTGATTCGTGGGCAGACACTTAAGACGCGTAACTAATAGATCGCCCAATCACAAAAGTGGACCTGAGCTAAAGTTTTATTAAATACAACTGGTCGAGAAATCTTGTCGCGAAATTCGGGTGTCCCTAGTAATGCTTCAATTTATGACCACTAAAGTCAATGTTTCTTCTTTTATACACACAAGTGCACGGATTTGTATATAAGTAGCACATGTACTTTCCTGACAGTTCGCTTGTTTCACTTTGGTGACGTTAGAATTAAGTGAGATGGTTCATTGCATTGTAAATTTTACATGGGCACAAGGATATAAAATGAGAACAAAATTACATAGAAAGCAAGACTATCAAAAGAGTTCAATGAATGGTGAACAGCCTCTATAATTATCGACGCAAACTTTCGCGATTGTGTAAATGCATTCCACTTCAATGATACCAATGATAGCCGGAAATGAAAACATTCCATTCCCTGAAAAACTCCTTGGACACGCCTTTGATTCGAACGCAGTGTGGAATGGTAGGAGGTATGAATTTTGTCTTCCGGAAATATCATTTCTATCTGGGTAATAAATAAAATATGTTTTTGTTTTACAGTTTAAGCGGCAGCATTTATTGCTGTAAAATTGAAGTCCCAGAGCCCCATAGAAGAGAATTAAACCCTTGCTTAAAGAAGTTGACAACTCGTCAGAAAAACGTAAAATCAAAACACCTTGATCGTACTACATTAAGTCTCGACTCCTTTTTCTGTCCAGGGGTTTTTTACGGTTCCTGTGCCGGTTTTTTTCTTTCTCGTCTTGCCTCCTTTCATGAATCCAATTTCTCGTAAGCGTATGGTTCACAGCTCTGAGACGCACTTGCATCGGACGTTCACTCAACGCTTAGATCAGGATAAGTTTGGGGAAAAAATCGTGAACGCCACATTAGCATCAAACAAACTTCAACACTAGTTCTGTTAGTTAGTTGTAGTTTTAGTTGTCACAGGAACAGTCCAAATATCTTTGAAGTTCTCTTGCAGGGCCTATCTGATCTGTAACAGGAACAGAGTGCTCCGCTGTAGGAATTATATAAGTATTATGCAGCTGCAGATACAGTCACAAATAGGGCTACAACGAGCAGGTCTGTTGGTATTACTTCATACTTCGACAGCAGGGCCTACTTAGATGGTAGTGACGATTACGTTTTTTCTGGCATCACTACAGATGATGGAAAATCGCGAAAAAAAATTTGGATCAACATATCTTCTGTAACACTCTAAACTAGTTTATTCTTTCATGATTAGATTAACAAGGTTTTGAATTGGCTAAATTGTTTACAGACCAATCACGAACGTTCTGCCTTATAGTATCAGAATCCTCATTGGCCCAGTGAAATGGGGTAGTAGCTTCATACATGCATGACAGCCAATAAGAAAAGAAAACTGTCAGACATGTGCACAGTTTGAATCCTAGCAAACAGTCAACTTCGCCCGTGATAAGCCATTATCTCTAGAAGTCACTCATAGACGAAACACGAAGTAGACTGATTTTTGTCTTCTGCACACGTACTCAATACTGGCGCAATAATTGCCAAAACAACTGTCAAATTCGCGTGTTTCAACAATCATGTGACGTTTGTTTGCATTTGGTTTTAACGTCAAACCCGCGCTATTACGAAATATAACTACAATTTGCGTAACTTGATTACAAAGTATTTGCACTACACCTTAGTCAAAAGTTGTTTACTAGCATATTAAAGCGTTTATTTTAGTAAAGGCTGTTCAAAGTGAGCAGGACTTTCAAAATTGCTCAGTTTACGTGAGCGCTCTATATATATAGCGTGCTAATTTTAGTGGAAGCCACGTGGTTTTTGTGAGTTGTGTAGGAAGAAAAGCAGTCCAATGTNATATATATAGCGTGCTAATTTTAGTGGAAGCCACGTGGTTTTTGTGAGTTGTGTAGGAAGAAAAGCAGTCCAATGTTGGTACACGTGAGATTGTTACTGCGTAAATGACATACGTACTCTACCATATATTACATTTAAGGTATTACTACAGTGTAAAAAATATTCTAGTAAATTTCCTTAACTGTAAAGGAAGTTTGTAACCTATGGACAGAGTCTAGGAGATTTACCACATATTAGGCATATTAAGTTGCAAATGCAGGAATGCTACTGTACAAACATGGTAACTTCCCTACACATTTNTTACCACATATTAGGCATATTAAGTTGCAAATGCAGGAATGCTACTGTACAAACATGGTAACTTCCCTACACATTTTACGGTTTCGTTGACAAATTTAGGAAAGCTGCCATGGATTTATGCAAGGAATCTTTACCAACCGTTCTTCCTTAATACACGAAAACAGTGGTTTTGTATATTTTAGAACAATTTATTAGTGTGTGTGTACAGGAAGGCGCCCGGGATTTTGGTTTGGAGGGGGTACAAGAGTTGAAATAACACATCGAAAATTTTCACTACATAAAAAGGTAAAAACACTGAAGAGCCAAAAAAACTAGTACACCTGCCTAATATCGTGTAGGGCCCCCGCGAGCACGCAGAAGTGCCGCAAGACGACGTGGCATGAACTCGACTAATGTCTGAAGGTATGCAGGAGGCAATTCACACCATGAATGCTGCAGGACAGTCCACGAATCCATAGGAGTGCGAGGCGGTGGAGTTCTCTTCTGAACAGCATGTTGCAAGGCCTCCCAGATATGCTCAATAATGTTCATGTCTGGTGATTTAGGTGGCCAATGGAAGTGCCTAAAGTNTTACCACATATTAGGCATATTAAGTTGCAAATGCAGGAATGCTACTGTACAAACATGGTAACTTCCCTACACATTTGACGGTTTCGTTGACAAATTTAGGAAAGCTGCCATGGATTTATGCAAGGAATCTTTACCAACAGTTCTTCCTTAATACACGAAAACAGTGGTTTTGTATATTTTAGAACAATTTATTAGTGTGTGTGTACAGGAAGGCGCCCGGGATTTTGGTTTGGAGGGGATACAAGAGTTGAAATAACACATCGAAAATTTTCACTACATAAACAGGTAAAAACACTGAAGAGCCAAAAAAACTAGTACACCTGCCTAATATCGTGTAGGGCCCCCGCGAGCACGCAGAAGTGCCGCAAGACGACGTGGCATGAACTCGACTAATGTCTGAAGGTATGCAGGAGGCAATTCACACCATGAATCCTGCAGGACAGTCCACGAATCCATAGGAGTGCGAGGCGGTGGAGTTCTCTTCTGAACAGCATGTTGCAAGGCCTCCCAGATATGCTCAATAATGTTCATGTCTGGTGATTTAGGTGGCCAATGGAAGTGCCTAAAGTCAGAAGAGTGTTCCTGTAGCCACTCGGTAGCAACTCTCGACGTGTGGGGTATCGCATTGTCCTGCTGGAATTGTCCACGTCTGTCGGAATGCACAATGGACATGAATGGGTGCAGGTGATCGGACAGGATTCTTACGTATCTGTCACCTGTCAGAGTCGTATCTAGACGTAACATGGGTCCCATTTCACGCCAACTGCACAGCCCCATACCACGACAGAGCCTCCACCAGCTTGAACAGTCCCCTGTTGAGATGTAGGGTCCATGGATTCATGAGGATGTCTCCATACCCGTACACGTCCATCCGCCCGATACAATTGTAAACGAGACTCGTCAGACCAGACAACGTGTTTCCAGTCATCAACAGTCCAAATGCGGTGTTGGCGGGCCCAGGCGAGGCGTAAAGCTTTGTGTCGTGCAGTCAACGACGTTACACGAGTGGGCCTTCGGCTCCGAAAGCCCATATCAATGATGGTCCGTTGAATAGTTCGCGCGCTGGCACTTTTTGATGCCCTAGCATTGAAATATGCGCCAATTTGAGAAAGGGTTGCACGTCTGTCACGTTTAATGATTCTCGTCAGTCGTCGTTTGTCCCGTTCGTTCACGATCTTTTTCCGGCAGCAGCAATGTCGAAGATTTGATGTTTTACCGGATTCCCGATATTCACGGTACACTCGTGAAATGGTCGTACGCGAAAATCCAAATTGTATCGCTGCCTCGGAGATGCTATATCCCATCTCTCGTGCGCCGACTATAACACTACGTTCAAACTCACTTAAATATTGATAACCTGCTATTGTAGCAGCAGTAACCTATCTAGCAACTTTGCCAGACGCTTGTTGTCTTATATAGGCGCTGCCGACCGCATCGCGTTACTCTGATTGGTTCCATACATCTGTTATATGCATACGCACGCCTATACCAGTTTTTTTGGCTCTACGGTGTACTTAGCAAAAATATTAATTATTCATCAGATATTACATAGGCACACAGAAAACGGTAATTTAAGTTTGCCGTCTATAAATCCGACATACAAACTTTTCTTTTTAAATTGTGTTGAGACTATCTTTCAGGTTGTACTGATGTAGTGCCGTAAACGTCCACCCAAGCGGCGAGCGCACGCGTATTTCCTGCCGCGGTGAGCAGCGAGTGGTCAGTGTTCAAGCGGCCCTTGTCCTGCTGTAAGACCACTCATTTCACCTTCCTTTCATTTTCAAGAAACTTATATCCCAGGAATGGAGCGAAGTTCTTACAGATTACACTTGCTGGCAATTCTACTGAATGTTTTTTCTTTGTGGGTGGTACGAGCCCCAGGTGCCCACCCACTGGGTGCGCCCCTGACTATGTAAACAGTTATGAAAGGTTGCGGGTAGACGCCTTATCATATCGCGTTGTAAAATAGCACCAGTCTAGACTTCACGTTACTCTAAATTCGAAACAGTGGAAAATACACTCATTTGCAGTGAAATTCAACTGATCGAATCAGTGAAAATGGCTCTGCTTAGAATCGGTGTAAAACCACTAGCGAAACAATTTCAGTGATTGAATAAGTGACAGCCAACTACGCGTGGCCAATTAAACTATGGTTTTTATACGATTTAGCCAAATCATTACGAGAAATAAACACTCCCGCTAATCACTGCTTATTGTGCAATATAATACTGTCTAGTAAACAAGTGCTTTGAGATGTTTGTATACTTCCTCTAATCAATTTGGAATGCAGTGAGATTAAATTAAAACAGGTGAAAGGAATTACACATATAAAAAGGTAAGTCTTTTGAAAATTAAGATACAAACGAACACGTTAATCGCTGTTGACCATGTGACTTTGACAATTGTGTTGTTTTGGGGTAGGTCAATGTTGTGTATAGGCTGTTCGCGGTAAAGTGAGCACTTTTGAGGCCCTAGTTACTTTTTTATTTCAGCCATATTTTATCCTTTAACCCCCTTTTAAAATAAATATTGCCATTAAGTAATAAACACTGTGTGTATATTCCACAGCACTCGGATGTTAAAGTCTAAGGCTAAAGTTAAATATATTTATTGACTATTATTCCAAATGAGATGGCTTTCAAAAGTGCTCACTTTACCGTGAACAGCCTATACATGCGCAGAAGACGAATGAGCGGGCTACCTCATCTTTAGTATATGCTTCCAACCCGTTATAATGCCAATCGAGCTACCACGCCAAAATTTACTTCCTGGTTGGAGGAGGGGGATGGGGATATACGTAATACACTTGTTATCGATACCTTTTAAATTGCATGTCCTTTCTTTTCGTTTTTAGTTTCGGCGGTAACCTTAGGATTGCTAAAACAAACAGACTACAAATATACTTACGAATGCACTCACTTTACTACATTTGATGCGCGTGAACGCGGGGCGATTGCGCTGCGTTCTTCTTTGGCCGGCGTGGGGTTGGCAGCCCTGGGCAGGGCCGGCGGGCTGTGGGGCGGTACACACACGTCAGTCGCCAGCGGGCGGTCAGCGGAGGCGGCAGGCACCCCATGTCTCCGCGCCGTCCCCCAGACGCCGCCGCCGACTGCGGTGAGTACACGCCTCAGTATCGTACGCCTTGCACACGGCTATAGGTAGGGACGAACGAATTTCACGAAAAAAAATTTCGTAACTAGCTGTATTCCAAAACACTTTAGCACGTCTCTATTTCTGTGATTGGATGATTATAGTCAATTCGTGGCATCTTCGCACTTTTTCAAACAAACCTTTGGAAAATCACCCCGAGTTCAAAGGATATCTGTGTTCCACCATAAATTTTTAACCACTTTGCATTTCACTGGCCATTCTGCGAAGTATTTGCATTATATCGTATTTATTGTTTGTTTACTTTGAAACCCGCGTAGTCTTCGTTCACTCTACTATTTTTAAAGTGTACTGGCTGAGGTATTAAGGAACAATGAGTAGAAAAGGAAATTTATTGAAAATGAATTAACTTTGTTGCAAATGCTAAAAGAGAAAAGGGGGATTTAATTTGGAAGTTTTTCAGGTACCATTGCACTACAAAAAATTATCGCCATCGTATTTGTCACTTGAATGTATCGAAATATGCCTAATCATGCTTCGTTTCACTTTTATAGGTTATGTGTACATGCTGCCACTATATTGCCACTCCTCCTTCACAGCGAAGTCAATTAAATGAATTTACTAAATTTAAGNTATGTGTACATGCTGCCACTATATTGCCACTCCTCCTTCACAGCGAAGTCAATTAAATGAATTTACTAAATTTAAGATTCAATTTAATAACGTTACATCACAAATGAAGCATTAAAAACCTTACAAGAATTATAATGATACTGCAAAACCGATCTAAACTTTGCACAACTTCTGAAAACTTTGCGAACTCTGTCATATCGAAATAGCTAAGTGAGATCATGGTGGAACAAAAATGTGTTTGAGAATGCAAACTTTTTGCACTTTTCCCTTTGCACTTTTCAAATTCGGCTTTGCAAATTCAAACATTCGTGGAATATAAATAAAAACTAAAAGTGCAAAGTGAGAAATTGCTAAGTATGTTGGTTGAATAGGGCCTTATAATCTTAAGTTAACGTGTTGAGCATGAATTCAAGTACCACGCTTTCTTAGTTACATACTTAAAACTTACTGTGTGCCACTACGCGGACGAGAAAAATAATTATCGTAGAGTTCAGTTGAGAAGTTTTGAGCGCCGAAGAAGATGAAATAAAGTGAAGATGGATCATTGGCGTAAAAAAAATATGGAAAGCCCCGAGAAAGGCCAACGGAAACGTCCGTCACGTTTCCTACACGCCAAAATCCGGGTGATCCCACCAGGGAATCGAACCCTGTTTGCCTTGGGGGGAGGCGAGTAGACTTGACTGCAACACCGCTGCCCCCGACAACTATCGTGACCGAAGTGGTAATTCTCTTTTTTTGGTCGCGATTTCTGCTTGGGCGCATGCGCGCTACGTCGGAAGATCTGATGCCACTGCTGCTACGGAAAAGAAAGGTAATTATTGTTTATTGCGTTGGCACGATAAACTATAAACGTGGCTGATGGCAGTAGTACACAAGACTGCTATATACGGAGCAAAAAATGTCTCTCCTTCTCTCCCCTCCCAAAGTAATTGGTTCATTTTTAAATTCTGAAGAATTCCTGGCATTTCGCCTTGAATCTGCCTGTAACAGAGCAGCCGAAATCACAAATACATTTGTTTTCAAATCCGTTCTGATATTTGCACGTAAACAGATAATGTGAATATGTACGATCGATTCTAGTTTTCCGTGAGAATTCTGTTTTTTAAAGTGCCACTATGACTAAGGTACTTAGTTTAAGTAAGGAATTACGTATGCAACTATGAATAGTTTGTAGTGGGCACTTATTACAGTAAGTTTATAAATGAAAAATTATGCGCTAATAGTTGTGTAGTATATGCCGTCCGCGCTCGTGCAGCAAATATTCCTTTCGTTACGATTCACAAGTGAAGTGAGGATCGTTAATTTCAGCCGATGAAAACTCGTCGGGACAAACCTGCCTTCTTTACGCACAAGTGATAACTTGACCTAACCTAAACCACCCAATATTTAGTAAACTTATTCTTCAAGGCTGGTGTAATATGACGAAGAATTATGACGGTTAAGTTTAAATAGAAACACAGAAGTGCTCACATTTGTATATCTTTAATATTTATAAAGAGTGTTTCACGACAAAAGCCTTGTTCCCGCCAACATGACCTACAGTACTGCTTTGTCGTGACTGACCCATTCCTACCAACTTTCACGAAACCGCAAACTACCTTTTCGGTTATGTTGTAATATAACTTATAATGCAATACACTCACTCTTCATTTCATAAATACGCATATTAATTTGTCACGCAGATGTTGATTGTTTCAGTTATAAGCCCACTCGCACGGCCGGCGATAACGCGTCGTGGTATTGTCTGCATAACGGACATCTCTGTAGATAGATATCAGCCGTGTTTATTACTACGTATTATTTTTTAAAGAGAATTAAACATAACAAATCAAATTTTCCCGCTGACCCTCCACTCCGATATAGTTTCAATAACTCTCTAGTACGAAACAAATTTGTACATGTTGTGTACTTAATATGTGCTGCTGTTTTTTTTTAAATTATAAACCTATGTGAATTCAGGTTTACTGGTTCTTTTCAGAGTTTACTAAAACAGTGCTGGGTAAAGTTATCTGGCATATTTAGGTATAGCGACATGTCACAAAAATACTTCAGGCTGCAGATACACTTCAAAAGTCTGCACGACCGTTTACCATTCGTGATTTGTTCGATGTCACTGTGCAAGTATAAATTTGCTTGAAGTTCACACTTGAACTTCAAAGTGACTCGTTAAAAAATGGAAATAGTTTATCAAACAGACAGCTGCCATTTACAGGCAAAACATTACTGCCACTGGCGTGTGCTTGCAATACTGACAATGCTGAACTCTACCACGTGTTCAGATTGTTCCGCAAAAAAAAAAATAATAAGGCCCCGATAACACTTTTACAGAGGTACATACACCCGCAAAATGTACTTAAAAAATAACCGAGTGACAGAAGCATGGTTCAGTAATCGGTTTTCAAAATAACAGCAACCAAATTTCAGTACTCTGGTAAGAATGTTATGTTAGTTATTGCAGTTATATACAGGGTGATTCTAAAATCATGGGACAAACATTGAGGGGTGGTAGAGCTCACTAAAATAAACAATTATTGTATAGGGATATATGGGTGGGAGTGGCGCGTTGAGGCACAAACACAAAAATAACACATGAAATGCAACACATTGTTTATTTACAATGTCACCGCTAAGTGCCTTTTTACAGCAATGTTTATAATAATTGCTCAAAATTGCTACCACCGACAGTAATGCAAGCTTGGTAGCGTCGGTGGAGTGATTGGCGAACAGATTCAAATACGCCGGGTATTTCACGCACGCGTGCAGCCGCACAGGATAGTCGAGCGACGAGGTCTTCAATGGAATCAACTGGAGTCTCATAAATGAGGGCTTTCAAATGCCCCCATAGGAAAAAATCGAGACTCGATAAATCTGGTGATCGTCGTGGCCATCGGACTCTTTGTGCCTCAAAGCGTCACTTCCGCCCATATATTCCTATACAATAATTGTTTGGTTTTAGTGAGCTCTACCACCCCTCAATGTTTGTCCCATGATTTTTTAATCATTCTGTATATGTAAGCAGATGCCAAAATAAATTCTCAAGTTTTTAAATAAATCGATTCTTTACATGTTTGATCGTTTCAATAATTGTTTCAATGGTTGTAAGTGATTATATGATCTAATACTGTGTATATCCTGCATTATAAAACTTTTTCCAGGCACTATTTTTTAGGATTTTAATATTGCAGGCTTTCTGTGACTATCACCAATTTTTGCAATGGCTTATGGCCATTATAATAGTTCAGGTNCATTTTAATCATGTTCATTTTCAAAACAATACATTCCGTATATGTAAACAGGAGATGGTAATTAGTCTTGTAAGAAAAAGTATTTTAAGTAAGTCTACTACTCGTGAGCCGATGAAACTAAAATGCATTCAGTAGTTTTTGGATAAAGATTTTATTTCCCGTTCTGAAGCTCTGGACACCGTTTGGCTGCCTGGGTAGTCGGCAGCCATAAGGGTGGGTTTACAATTGAAAACTTGTACGTTAACTTAAGAATTATGACGTGTACAGAAGATCCGACATGCCTGTACAAAGCCTGATACACGATCCGGTATATCAGCCACTTTGTGAGTCGGTATGGAATAATCCTATTACACGATGTATAGTTGGCGTATGAGAGGCACTCGACCCCATTCGTAGAACTCCCAGTCGCCAATTTGTATACACCTATTAAGAAACTAGCATCTTATTATTGCTTTATTACTATGGGCCACTATTGTAGTTCAATTCTTACTGATGTATTTTCAATGCTTAAAAATAATAACGAGAAGACAGCAGACTACATTTTCAAATAGTCACGTAAATTTTAACAGTTCCCATAATGTAGTTGTTTCTTAACGTAAACTTACGATTCGCATTCAGTAGTAAAAAAAAAAAAAAGTTTTACAGAGTTTTGAACTCAATCGCAAAATTAATATTCTACACCCAAGGTGAGAATTTAGCACAATATTACAAGAATAGAATATTAATGTTTCTGCGTATTTAAATAAATTAAATAAATGTATGTATAAAAACGTTTGGTATAAAAATTTTCTTTTGTGTGTAATATTTTTAATCCAGTAAGTTTTTCAAGAGTAGAATAATTTAAAGTTGTCATCGTCAATATTATTTGTCTTAACCTTATTTGATAGCCACCTGAAGAGTTTCAACATCACGATTGTATTATAAAGATGGGAGGTTCCTTTCAGATTTCTTCATCAATTCGCTCCAGGCAGAGGTCCCCTACGCGCTGGAAATGCATTGCGATTGGTTAGGTACGAAAGCTGGTATAGAACCTTCCACGGGAAAAAGAACATGTTCTTTTACCAAAGCTGGTAGGAAATTTGACCGTACAAGGCGACAAATGCCATGGCGGATACCATTATAGCTGGTACAACAGCTGCTACGATAGAGTTCACATGAGTAGCGTGTAATGTGGCCATAAGTGTTCTGCACGTACATTTCTTCTGCAGTGGGGCACGGGCTACTGCTTTGGCAGCGACGGCCCTCAATCCCGCCGTGTTAGATGGAACTAGCGACCTCCCGAGTTTGAGACAAACAAAAGCTGGGTCGTGGCCGATCACGGCCGGTATCCCGACGGTACAAGGAATTTACGCTATTGCACATTTAAGCGGTAAGATTTGACAGCCAGCGATAACTTCGAAAAAAATTTAGTAGACACAACAGCGATTTATTTATATTTGCGTGCCGCAAATAAATATTGCGAAAGCAAAAATGCTACTAAATAAAATTTATATTTCCATTTTGATTTCAAGCAACACGCTCCAAGGCTCCCGCATACATGGCGCTTGAACTGTTTGAAATACACGTTTTTTCTACGAAACTATTAAACGTGCGTCGAATGTGCTGATCTGCGAAAAGAACACACACTTCAGACGAGGGATGTTAAGTGCTTTCAAGACGTAATGGACATTGGGAACACCGCTTTTGATTACTGCAAAATGGCTAAAAACGGATTTTTTTAAAGCGCTGTAGCTCAAAATATACGCATCAGTTACATACAAAACTACTCAAGGGCCTTGCACTGAACCTTCCTGCAGACTTACCACCAATAAAAAAAAGTCACCGCTGAAAGTCCCATAGGTACACGCAGTGCGACGAGAACACCACGCCAGTTCAGAGTCTTGCACTTAGTGGCGATGGCGCACTCGATGCACGTGGTAGTGTCACCCTTATTACTCCCGCTCTTCTCAGCCTCAGACGCTGAAAAAAATTTCTAGGATGGCGAGAGCCTTAAAGATGAGTGTACTTAATTTTTGCTAGGTTACTGCTCTCCGCCAAATCCTACTTNCTCTAGGATGGCGAGAGCCTTAAAGATGAGTGTACTTAATTTTTGCTAGGTTACTGCTCTCCGCCAAATCCTACTTCTTACAGCTTAAGTTTCCAACAGTGTAAATCCCTTAATCCTTCGCAGGACAGCATTCCCAGGCGCAGATTTCGAACTGGAGATGACGGCAGGCAAGATGAATCAGAGCTGTGGGGCGTGAGACCCGTGCTAGCGCCCCCCTGTTCGTCTCGGTGGGTGATGGTTGGTGNGGGGGGTAATGCGGGGTGGAGCGAGCAAAGCAGCTCGAGGGGCCCGCGGTATTTACATAGCGCCCTCGGACACACGAGGGTCAAGTTGATTAGTGCTCGCAGGGGAGTGGCCATGTCCGCACGCCGCCATGAGTACCAACCCTCCCACCAACATTCTCCCTTTCTCTCTCGTGGTTGCAGGCGGTAGGGAAGTTATTGCAGCTGGTCCCCTGGACTAGTTCAACACTTTCGAGACGAACCCGGTATCTGCAAGCGCACGTCCACGATAAATCCGTTTACATGCGCGTCACGCCTTCAAAATAAGCGAAATTATGATGAAAGCTGTGCGCGTTCAGAAACAAGCAATACTGGCTGCCGCTGGCAAGCGGGGAATATCTGACATAGTCTATTCGTGGTATCATCACACTTTTTGAGATAACACCTTTGAAAAATCACCCCATGTATGTCGTGTTTGGTTGCTTCCTAAATATGCCACGTAATACAAGCGTTTTATATTTCTGTTTAACATAAAAGTATTTATTTTTGGTTAAATTGAACTTTTGTTTATATTCAGTTATTTATTTGTAATACTTAATTTATAATCAATATGAATGAAAACAGTGAGAAAACATGCGCGTTGGTAATTTTTTGTATGAAATGTTTCTTACGCAAAATAGTATTACACTGCGTGCGCACGAATACGGTGCGTCGTCCCTTTGGAGTAATTTACTATACTTGGCTAAACTTTCGTTTGCATGATGCGTAGGAATATCCTGGAAGTAGAACTTCAGCAGGGCTTCAGGAAATTTGGAATAAACCGCTTCTGCTTGTGAGACGAACAAACGGAAATTGTTCTCGTAGTTTAATCGCGGAAGTTATGTTTTTGTAACCACTAGTCAGACAAAAATTACTCCATATCGTATCAGTTGTAACATATGAAATAAAACGTAAGTTTTAACTTTAGAGTTTTGTATATAAAAAACCTAGTAGAGTATCTAAAGTAATGTTGGTTAGGTTACGAGTGGAGAAAAATAACNCGTATCAGTTGTAACATATGAAATAAAACGTAAGTTTTAACTTTAGAGTTTTGTATATAAAAAATCTAGTAGAGTATCTAAAGTAATGTTGGTTAGGTTACGAGTGGAGAAAAATAACGTCACGTTGTGACGTTGCACAAAGAAAGGTGTGTGTTGAAAATGGTTGCTAATGACCAGGTTTTTTGCCCACGCTGTGTTAATAATTGGCGAAAAGAAACGGATATATGCTTCTGTTTCACAATTCTATTTATTAAACGTACGAATCCTAGCTCTTACGGTGAAATAATAATCTGTCTTAGGACTTAAGTGTGGTTAATTAATTGTAAATCAGCTATAGGAGTGTTCTGCCCACACATAACACAGCTCGTCGGTGGCGAACATCTCTGTATGCCCTTCTGTATGTCGTCCTCAAGGTCGTCAACGCTACAATAGATAACAGTCCCCCCCCCCCTCCGCAACTTTTCTCCTCGGGCTATGATGTTCCTCCTGCGTCAATGACACGTTACATTACCGCTACAGTAAGACAGCGGCGCCTTCGAAACGGTCATTTCGTTCTCTTTTGTATAACCTGATATGAAAATAAAATTATTAAATAAATACCGAACTGGAACTTGCAAATGATGACGAATATTTCTATAAAAGAAAACGTTAATTCAGTCACGAATAAAATAATTTATATTTAAAATTTAGACCTACAAGATGTTCCGTGCAAATACATACCAGAACCACAATTGTACTCTTCTCGAAACACAGAAAGAAAGAAATAACAAACTGACAGGAAATAAATAATTTAAACGTGAAAATCGAAGTGTGGCTGTGGAGGAAAACGGCCTCGGTTCTTTCACTCTGGGAGTGAAATGAAAGTAACGAAATTGATACTTGTATCATATGGCTAAAATCGACAGCTCTAGACGATATCGTTCGTTTGGCGCCAGAACCAGCGCGCTAGCACTGCTGGCGTTCCTGTAGCCTGAGTTAGCTCCAGTATGGCGTTGCAGAACGTTACTTTAATAGTAAAGAAACAGAGAGTAACGAAAGCAAGAGCAAATGTGGATTTGGAACGAGCATGGTGTAAATAGCACGCTGTGTTTACAAAAATGTACTGATTAAGCACCCAATGTAAATTCCACCACGCATTTACCACTTTCCCCAAATTCTTTGTTTTACAAAAATAAAATGATTGTATACATAAATGATTTTAATTACCATAAGTTAACCACGCACATTGCGTCAAAAAATGCAGGCGTTATACAAGTTAACTATTAAATAAAAATTGGGATTTAATATCTCTTCATTTGTGCAATTTTACCGTAGATATTTGTTTGTTACCAGAATGTTCATGTTTCCCTTTGAGTTTGTTTAGTTCTACTAAACTACCCACCATTTTCAGATTACCCTTCGTTACTCGCCGAAATAGTGCCGTGTAAAAATTTTCCCCTGGTGAGATGTCCGGAGCAATGGCTGCGCAGTTTCGGAACACCGCCAAGAGCGAGTTAACATTTGCTCCGAAGTGTTTCGGGACAACCGAAGAGAAAAGTCGACTCCTCGCAGTTGAGAAATAAGCCTGCCGTGGCACACGGACGTGTCGCGACTGGTGACAGGACGTCTGCGCGTGTCAACACCAGCTTCTGGGAAGAGGTCCGGCCGGACCACGAGCACCTCGTCCTTGCCTCGCCACCTCGGTCGCCACAATACGGCGCGTGGTGCGGTGCCTCGCCCGCCATCTTCGCTACCGTCTAGTGCGCTGCGCTAGACGCTGTTCGCGGTCAACTGGGCTCTTGCTAAAGCCCTGCCTAAGGTAGAATCGGCGGACGTTGACATTGGCCGGTGGGTTTTCTCTTTCCTACCCCACTTCATTCCGCGCAGTTTAACTTCACCTCACTTTATCACCATCAAGGCCTCGTATGTTACGACGCGCCAAAATCTCTGTCTTTCCCATTTACTTAAGGATCCCGCCTACCTAGAGCTTCTTCCCGCGTCTGAGGCCGAGAAGCGCGGGGGCGATAAGGGCGACACTGCCACGCGCATCAAGTGCGCCATCGCTCCTAACTGGCGTGCAGTGTTCTCGTCGCACTGCGTGTACCTATGGGACTTTCAGCGTTGGCCCTATTATTTCATTGGTAAAAAGTTTGAAAGAAGGTTCAGTCCAGAGCTCTTGAGTAGTACTGTGTGTATCTGACGCGTATATTTAGAGATACAGCGATTCAAAAAGTCGTTTTTAGCCTTTTTCAAGTACTCTTAAATCGCGTTTCTAATGAGGCGGACCCTTTGAAAGTACTCGACAAATCTCGTCTGAAATGCGTGTTCCATTCGTAAATCAGCAAATGGTAAGCACGTTTAATAGTTTCGTGGGAAAAACGTGTATTTCAAATACTTTGCAAGGATGTTCAAGTCTCTGGTAGGCAGGAGCCTTAAGATCAACATGTATTTGCATTGCGTATCATAACATCATATGTAAAACTAACATTAGCAAGGGTCAGATCCCTTTATTCGTGCGTCGATCAAAGCAACTGTAATTTTTTTTTTTAAAGAAAATATTTTACTAGTTTTCTTATAACAACACTTTTACGAAGTAAGAAAAAATTAAAAATAATGTTTTTATATTTGCAAATATTTACCTAACGCTTGTAATTTAACGTTTGGACATGCAACTACTTTCTCTCCGTTTAAATATACGCAGGTAGGGGAAGCCTTTAGAAATAACTTACAGTACGAAATACCGTCCAACTTATAGACATTAATTTTAAGTAAAATAATACATTTTTTGATGGCCAACGCTTAGTTCAAGACCAATTTCGTGTACAGGTGAGACGTCTGCATAGAACGCGTGTAAACATGTGAAAATACTCGACTTAGTTAACCAATCGCACGACTACAAATTAACTATTTTTTAGTGAGGTAGTGACTTATTAGCAGAAAATAAAAACGTAGCTTTTTTTTAAAATAAAATATTCAAATAAATTCATATGCTTCTTTTCTCCTACAATTTCATCGGCTGTAGCTCTTACGTACACGACTCGTACATGATGACGGGAAAACCTTTTACTTAGAATGCTTTTTTATTTCGATTTTATAATCCATTCACGCTTACTTCATACTTTTCTGAAGACCTGCTTAAGTTCTACTTCCAGGATATTCCTCAAATGCGTTCAAACTAAGCTTAGCTATGTCTGGAAAATTACACCAAAGGAAAACGCACTGCATTCGTGCGCACTCANACACGACTCGTACATGATGACGGGAAAACCTTTTACTTAGAATGCTTTTTTATTTCGATTTTATAATCCATTCACGGTTACTTCATACTTTTCTGAAGACCTGCTTAAGTTCTACTTCCAGGATATTCCTCCAATGCGTTCAAACTAAGCTTAGCTATGTCTGGAAAATTACACCAAAGGAAAACGCACTGCATTCGTGCGCACTCANAAATGCGTTCAAACTAAGCTTAGCTATGTCTGGAAAATTACACCAAAGGAAAACGCACTGCATTCGTGCGCACTCAGTTGTAATAATATTTCGCATGAGAACTATTTTTTACCAGGCGTTACCAACACACACAAACGCTTGCAACACATGGCATATTTAGGAAATAATTAAATGCACCATATATGGGGTGATATTTCAAAGGTTTGATTCAAAAAGCGCAAAGAAACCGTGAATAGACTATACACGGTTTTCATCGTGAATTAAGCTTAATATGTGAAAAAATAAAACATAAAAACAGAATGTAGAAATAAAATACGAGCAGTGGTGAAAACAGCAAACTCTAGGAGCTACAAAATGAACTTCTGAGGACTCCATTCTAACATGGCAATAGTGTGCTGGTTCTCGTATAGTTAGGAAGTCAAAAAGTGTCTACATATGATCTACATCTTAGTGAGAAAAAAACTGCAGCAGCTGTACGTTTTTCAGTTTGTAGTGCAACTTCAGCGCACAATAAAGAGGCTCTGATAACGTGTTTCGTGTGTGATTGGCTACTGCGTAATGTGAAAGGCTTCTTAGTGGCTGGGCTACCATCTGGAAAGTTGGTTACCAAGCGCTGATCGGCGAAAGTTGTTCAAATATTTTGCTAGCCTGTGACGCCATTTTGCTGGCGTGTTTCACCTCTGTATTCTTAGTTACTCTAAGGCAGAAGCACAGGTTTCTCAGTCCTTTACATACTCCAGACACAATTGTTAGAGGCCTGCACGATTCGCGTTTTTTATTTGAGGACATGTAGGGATCGAAAAATTCCGTGAGTTCAATTACCTGTAGGCTAGGCTCCACAGTCCTGTGTACACTCGAGACCCAGATGTATGTTCATTGGTTGATTTCCAAGAGAGTAGTCAGTGTTACCTCACACCTAACAGTATGGGATTCGCTACTCGTTTCACTGCAAGTCTGGTGTCTGCTCAGAGCAGTTCAGGGCGTGTCTAATAAACTGTTATCCAATTGCAAAGTCAACTTCAGTGTGCTCAGGTTTGACGTCTATCTTGTCCTGAGATGAATTCGCAAAATTTTCCCTGTCCCTAAGAACAAGTAAAACTTCAAAAACTTTTACATTTGCTATGCGTGTATCATTGGACCATACTTTATTTGACACTCTCTGGGTAACTCTGCGCCAGTAAATGAACACTTCATAATTGCGTGCCCTAATCACGTGCAGTTTGGTCAGAAAGGGAGTGACATCACAACTATGCAGCAGCCAATGGAGAGACACCGCAGGCTCGAGTAAACACTGTGCTATGAAGTTTAGCTTGATGCCAAATAATAACGCGAATTTTGCCGGTCCCTACCAATATTGTTTATTCATTGGTCGCTGGCTGTGGAGGGAGGCTTTCCTTATTCAGCTTGGTTGCACGTGTTACGGTTACAACATTTCTTCCTATTTATTACTGGCTAAAGAGTTGAAGAGGGCGTGTCAAAACCACTGTGCTCCAATAGTAAAGTGAACAATAGAGTCTATCCTGCCACCGAAAGAATTTGCATGGTTACCACTCATCTGGAAAACAGGGAAATTTTGGGGAGTTTGAAAACTGTCAGGAAAATTATGGAATTTCGGACTAGTTATCTAACTCTCAGGGAATTCCGTGACATGCATGCACTATTTGGCAGTTCTATCATCAATAGTGCATCGCTACTAGAATCGTTTAAAATTGTTTTGACGATTGTCGCCAAATTGCTTAGGTATTTTTCTTTGCAGTTTGTGTAGGCAGTAATTTTGTAAAATCAGAGAATTAAGTTGGTGTAAAAGTTATAATGTAAAAGCATCAATCCTTGCAGGAAAAAAAATGTTAGCGAAAAGTCAGGGAAAAAAGATCACATTTGTCTGTAGATCAGGGAGATGTCAGGGAATTTCCAATTAAAAAAAGGTGGAAAATGAATTGCGAAAGTCGCGTACTTCTTATCTGTAATTCGACGAGAGAACAGCGACTTGTGAAAACGCAGGTAGTAACATGCTCTTCACGGAAGTGCGTTGAGAAACACCACTCTGCCCTGAGAAAGTTTACAACCTGCTGCGCGTTCCTCGCGATAAAATAAAATGGAAAGCTTTTAAAAAAACTGGCCCTAGTTTTTATTTTTATAGCGTTTCCCCCAATAAACCTTCACAGACTGATTACAGCAGATTCCTAAATGGCGCTTTCGTTTATTTTTGTTCCTTAATTTCCATTACTGCCGTATTTTTGTTCCTTAATTTCCATTACTGCCGTATTTTTGTTCCTTAATTTCCATTACTGCCGTGATTATATTTTTCTATTGGGTGGTCTCCAACTTGGCGTATTAATTGCATTGCAAGATAATAAAAAGATGGTTCTTTTTTAAGAATATATTAAACGTGTCCCCTTCATGTTCACACACGTAAAAAAAATGCCACATACGAGGACGGGATGGCACTTATAAGACAACACATTTTGTGAATATTATTTTGAAGCTCTCGAACATCGTCAAAAAGAGCTTTTTAAGACTACTGTATGTTAACAACCAGGACACAAGTGAAACTGTGGTAGGAGCCTGAATTGAACTGTGCTACAGACTTTCCAGCAATAAAATGATATGACCACCCCTTAAAGTCTCATAGGTACACGCAACACGAGAACAGGGACCGCGGTGGTGCAGTGGATAGACTACTCGCCTTTCATCTACGCGAACCGGGTTCGATTCCCGGCGGTGCCACTTCCGTATTTTCGTACGTGGGAATCGTGCCGAACGATGACGCTGGTCGGCGGGTTTCTTCGGGGATCTCACGTTTACCCCCGCCCTCGCATTCCGGAACTGCTCCATCCTCACCTCGCTTCATCCTCATCGGCTCTCAAGATCTTGATGTTAAGAGCCTTCCAAATCTCCCCACTCTCCACTCCACGACGAGAACACTTCACGCCAGTTCAGGGTCTTGCGCGTAGTGAGATGGCCCACTTGATGCACGTACCAGTGTATGCCTTATCGCTCCAACGCTAGAACGTTAAAAAATAGCTAAATTTAGGCAACCGCCCTAAATAAGTGTAATTGTTGGAAGGTTCTTAATTAGCCACCTCCAGTGTTCAGGGCAAGTTACCATATATGCTGTACTTTATCGTTGAAGTAACGAACAATCGAACATCCTGGTGAAAATGAAGGCACTACTCTTAAAGCGGTCAGAGATAATCCTTTGTAACAAAGTAAACAAACCGCCAACGATAGCTGTCGAGATAAGACTTGTCCTCGTAGAAGAACAATGGTCAAATCGTGTGGTGTCTGGGACGGCTGATCCAACAACACAACAGATAGTGTTTACAATCAAATAGCTGCAGCGGTGCACTAGTGCAGGTAGTTCCAATGCAGCTGAATTCTTCGGGAGGCGTGGCCGGCGCTAAGATAGCACTTTCTGCTATGCCTGGTTCACATTTACTCCGATCACTCGTAACAGACAGAACGGAAAACTAGAAACAGCCAATAAGAAACCTCCGCCAGAGCCACGCCGAAAAGTTGATCCTACTACGATTATCAGATTTTTGCGGGAAGTGTAGAAAAGTACCTGGAAAGCAAATAATCGTTACGCCTGTATGTAAGCAACCGTCAGTACAACGAAGGCAGTAGCGTAGCATAAACAAGGGGCACACGTACTAAGCACCAATAAGAAAAGAATGAGTCCAATGCGTGTCGGCCACTTGTAAGGCTCCCGCCTATCTGGCGCTTGAACTGCGTTGCAAAGTGTTTGAAAAACTTGTTTTTTCACGAAACCATCAAACGTGCGACCAATGCGCTGATAAACGAAAAGAACACACACTTCAGACGAGGGCTATTGTGTGCTTTCAAGACCCCAAGTTCATTAGAAACACAATTTCAGACTGCTCCAAACGGCTAAAAAAAACTGCTTTTTCAAAGCGCTGTGGTTCAAAATATACATATCAGATACATACAAAACTACTCAAGAGCCCCGCATTGAACCATCGTAAGGAATTTTCACCAATAAAATAATGGGGTCACCGCTGGAAGTCCCATAGGTACACTCGGTGCGACTAGAACACTGCACGCCAGTTCAGAGCCTCGCGCTTAGCGGCGATGATTCACTTCGTGCGCGTGGCAGTATCGTCCTTATCGCTCCCGCGCTTCTCGGCCTCAAACACGGGAATAAGCTCTAGGTAGGCGGGATCCTTAAATTAATGGGAAATACAGAGATTTTGGCGCGTCGTAACATACGAGGCCTTGATGGTGATAAAGTGAGGTGAAGCTAAACTACGTGGAATGAAGTGGTGTATGAAAGGGGAGTACTCCGAGAAAACCCACCGGCCAATGTCAACGTTCACCGATTCTACCTTATGCGAAAATCCGTGTTTTGTACCCGCCTGGAGTCGAACCTGGGTCGCCTTGGTGGAAGACGAGTGGTAGGTCTACTACAGTATGTCCATGTAAAAACATTGTGTTATTTATTCAGTTTATTGTTTTTCGGAACATTCCTTTTTTTGGGAAATAACGCAGCTCTATTTTTGTTGTTAAAGTTGACAAGCTTATCAATAATTCGTCGTTAAAACAAACAGTTATGCTTCGACGCCACGTAATTTAATGCAGAACAATGGTGTTGACACAAGTGATTGCCGTGAACTAATTTCATGACATCAGCAGCTTTTATTGTGGTTGCAAATGTTTCTCGTTTACTCGCTATCGAGATACTTACTGTGGGTGCCAAATATTTGCTATAAACTAGTTGTTCAGTCCAACTACAATACACGTGGTTTTCCTAAGACTCACCTCAATACTTATTTTTATTTCTCGTGACAAGCTTTATAGTCGTGGAGTGGTGTTATTTCACTTACATCATTTATAGGTTTTTTGAAATAAATTTCTGGAAAAAAACATTCTTGTCTTGCTCAGTATCTGCATTTCCTTTAATTATGTATCCTTCCATATGTAGAATTAGCATTGCCATGAACCGTCTGACGTTATCCAAGCGTCAGCCAAAGATACGCGTGGAAATTTTATGAAAGTAAATGTATTGTTAATGTACATATTTGTGCTCTTTTTTTGTGTAAAATAAAAAAC
This sequence comes from Clitarchus hookeri, assembly GCA_002778355.1. NCBI lineage: Eukaryota > Metazoa > Arthropoda > Insecta > Phasmatodea > Phasmatidae > Clitarchus > Clitarchus hookeri. Next base: position 87,758 of record NQII01002442.1, on the reverse strand, counting down.
ACTGTCTTCGACAGACCTAAATTGAAATATTAAACTCAAAATACAAAGTTAAATTGAAGAACTGTTTTTCATAATTGGCTGCCAGCTTAACTAGCAACTTGCAACGCCAGTATGCACAGTAGCATACACTATCATTTTATTGGTGGAAAGTCTGTAGCAAAGTTCAAAGCTGCGCCCTTGAATATTTCTGTGTGTTTCTGAAGCCTATCTTTCCGGAGTACTCTGAAATGATGTTTGCAATGTGCGTGACGTCTTGAAAACTCTCAACGGGCCTCGTCTGAATGGCGTGCGTGTGTTCCTCTCGTAGAGCAGCACATTGGACGCACGTTTTATTAGTTTCCTGAGGAAAAAAACTTGTGTTTGAAACACTCCGCAACGCAGTTCAAGCACCGGGTAGGTGTGACACGTAGACTGAAGAAACGATGGTTATAGTCCGTTCACGGTTAATTCCAGCTTTTCTGAAGGAAGCCCTGCTAAAGTTCTACTTTTAAGTTATCCCTCCGCCTAACGCAAACAAAGCTTAACTAGGTCTATAAAATTACACCAAAGGGACAACTCACCACATTCGTGCTCACTCAGTTCAATATAATTTTGCATGAGAACTATTTCTTACTAGGCATTACGAACACACCTATGTTCTGCCCGTTTTATTTATATTACGTAATTACAAATTAAAAACCATAATTTATAGATAAAATACCGGAAAAACTTCAATTTAACCAAAAATAAAATGCTTTTATATTAACAACGTATAAAAAGCCTATGATAAACAACCAAATTGTCATACATGGGATGATTTTTCAAAGGTTTGATTAAAAAAGTGTGAAGAAACCGTGAATATACCATATCATCATCATCATTACAGTCGCGAGGTTGGCAGGCCTGCTGGAATGTGCCAGCGAGAACATGTGTGCGCCAGTGTCGCCAACTGTGCTTGCTGCCCGGGTGGGCGGGCCCCCCTGAGAAGGGGTGGGGGAGAGAGACCCCCGCACTTCCGGTTCCTGTGGAGGAAGTCGGCTCGCAGAAAACGCGTTCATGCGCACGCGCTAATCAGTGAGCCCGACATCCCAGATTACGCGTCTTTCACGACCATTAAAAAACAATCACGGGGGGAAGCTTGATGCGCCGTCCTTTCCTAGTCAACACTGTAATTTTTTTTCTATTTGTACAAGGAATTATTTGATATTTTTTGTATTGCTACAAATAATTTGCAGTAAATTTCACAAAACGTTAGTGTTAACTGTGTTAAACGTATATAAAATTTAAAATAATTTAAAAGGTAAGTGTTGTACACTTTAATTCTATTATAAACATTGGATTACATTAACAATCTTGTATGTTTTCTAAAACGATGTGCTGTAAATATACAGTACAAAATTTCAGCTGTAAGCTTACAAGAACATCTTTGGCGAATAGTTTCCAAAGAATTGTAACGTATACAGAAAATTTTTCACTGTGAACAGAGCTGGCGATTTTTCGCAAATTTATCTGACTGCAGGATGGTTTTCAAAAAGCTGTAGACAGGTTCAGGTTTTAACTTGTGTATGGCTACTCCGTCCGTAAGTAGCTACTTGGCTTATTTACGGCACCGCTCGGAATCATGCTATATTCGCATGGCATGATCACTTAAGTGTAGAAATGGAGAGATGAGTGGAGTCGATATATTTGTGCGGCCCTTAACACCGAGGTCTTGAGAGCCGACGAGGGCGGAGCGAGGTATTGAGATGAAATTGTGGACTTTTTTTTTTTGTAATTAATTCAACAAATATTCTTTAAATTAGGTTTTATGTAGTTTAAGCCATTAATATCACCAAGCCCTTTAATTATCGTGAACAAATAAAATTTTAATTTCTACTACGTCCATTCTGTTGTGGACAAAATATTGGATATTCTCTGTACAATAACTTAAAATTATATATTTTAAAATTTGTAAAACACTTACACGTTATACAACTTGAGATGTATTTATTTATCTATTCAGCAATGTTTCATCATTAATTTTAAACATAATATATATAGCATGCACCAATGGCCTAAACACGGCCACTCGATACTTAGGTGCTATTTCAAGTGTACGTAATCTTTGTCGCATCCTCACTAGCGTGTGGTCTTAACTTGTTGGATAGACGTGTTTGTTTAAACAAGTCCACTTCAGTTTTTATAGCCCGGGAAACAAAGGCGAAAACGTCAGATGTCGGATTCCGGGAAAGGCTCACTTTTGTCACTTTTGAAAACAAAACAGGATGTACCTACATTTTCCTTAAAACTCCCCCCAGCCCCCCCCCCTTTTTTNCAAATTTATGTTATTGCAAACTTTTACAAGAAACCCCATATTCTATGATCAATAGTCGTATCCATGAGTAGTTTTTTTTTTTTTTTGTATTTACCATGGAATTACGGACCACAATGGTCTCATTTCGATTTTGTGTTTAAACCAATATTTTTTTATTTAAAATAAAAGCAGCAATCTGTATTACAATAGTAATAACGATTTTGATGATTAAATATATTTCAATGTAGCGTAAAAATCATAATACGGAAAAGTATTTAACTGCGAAAGCTGTAACTTGTATCATAAGTTTCAATATAGACATCAATACGTCTGCAGCCGCGACTGTGAAGAATGAGTCCACAGGACGACACTCACACGATGATGAAAGGAAGATAGTGAAAGATTTTGGCTGATTTTCTACGGCTGAGGTTTCCTGTAACGAATGGCCGTGCCGCACTCACTGCACATCTGCCTTCTAGGCTGCCAATTCTCAGCTGAAGACGAAACTGGCAACATTTATTTGGGTGTCACTTGTGTATACTGCAGTATTCGTTCTGTTATATAATTTGTGAGATTCGGCTGTACTTCGACTCGAAGCCAGGCAGTGAAAGAACACCATTGAATTATCACTTTTGGTGACCTCACTCAACACCTGCAAATTAAAAATATATATATTTCTAGCATATTCCCTGCAATCTTTCGTTTCGTTTTTACGTCTTTCATTTTGTTTCCTCGCAATCATCATAAGGCTCGGTTTCAAGGTTTAAACTGTAGTAAATGTGACAGAGTGAGTGCATCCGTACGTACTATTTGTTTTAACGATCCTAACGTTATCAATTAAACTAAAATTAAAAAGGGCATACATTTAAAGCTACGTATTTGTGACAATGAACTGTAATACACATATTTTTCACCTTACAGTCAATTTTGTCTTGCTAGCTCGGTTGGTAGAATGGCGGCCTAAGAGCGTGATTATGTGGGTTTAAATCCTAGACACCATGAGTTCCCCCCCCCCCTTTTTTTCAATTTACGTTGTTAAATTCTACCACATAAACAGTGACTAATGGAAATATGTTTATTTCTGGTAATTATTTAGCTGAATTCAATAAAAACAATATTTAATTGGCCATCATTTATTCATTCAGTGAAATTGTTTCACTGAAACAATCAGTGGTTTTTCACCGATTATAAGTGGAGCCATTTTCACTGATTCGAGTTGTTGACTGGTGCAGCGGTGGTGTAGTGGTTAGACTACTCGCCTCCCACCAAGGCGAACCGGGTACGATTCCCGTTGAGGTCGCTCCTGGATTTTCGCATGTGGGAATCGTTTCGGACGATGCCACTGGTCGGCGGGTTTTCTCGGGGATCTCCTGTTTCCCGTTTCATTCCAGCGCTGCTCCATACACATCGGCTCTCAGAACCTCGATTTTGAGAGCCGCCCACACTCACGGAGGTGTAAACCTAGGGACGTGGGAAAGACGAGGTGACCGCCTCGGCACCATGGTCTCCCCTGACCTAGGTCAGCAGCCCGCCGCTGGAACGGCGCGGCTCGGCTGGAGCGGCTGGCTGCAAGGTCGCGAAGGTCGTTGCTTCCAGAGGGCGGCAGGAGCTGGAAACCCGCTATTCTCGCGCCTTCTCACGCCGTCCTGCCTAATTCCCGACGAGGTCCCACGCTGCGGCAGCTACTCTAGATCAAGCTAGTCCACACAGCCAAGGGAAAGATTCACTCTGAGCACTTGCAGACACCACATTAAGATGGCTGCCTGGGTAGGCTGCCGAACGGTGTGCAGAGCTCCAGCAGAAAACGTTTTAATAAAAAAACTGTCCAGCGTGTCTGAGTGAGATCTGCTTACGAATTTCATTTAAGTAACGTTACACGTCTGTACACGTTTTCCACTTCCTCCATTTCTCTCTAAAGCATGTTTTTGTGATAGTGAAAATGGCTTAAACGGGCGTTTTCACGGTCATTTTTAGGTATGAACATTCCGGTACAAAACATTTAAAAAAAAAGGAATAGGGACTTGCGTCAAACCTTAATTTTTATTATTACTTCATAAAATGGCAGTGTCTCCACTGAAAGTCTCACAGATGCGCGTTATCGACGACAAGACTGCACGCCAGTTCAGTGCTTTGCGCGTATAGGCGACGAGGGAGTTGATGCGCATGTCTCGGTCGCCCCTAGCGCTCCCACGCTTTTAGGCCTCAGACGTGCAAAATTCCTTCAACCAGGCGGCCAACTTAATTTATGGCTTCAGATGTTGCATAAAATAAATATTTTGATGCGTGCTGTACTTATGACGATGTGGCACTTGTTTTGTTACCACAACCAACGAACTGTAGACTTTGTGTTCATATGTATAGGCTGTTCACGGTAAATTAAGTACTTTTGAAATCAAACTTTGAAAAATGTCACAATAACCTATTCACGGTTTCTTTGCACTTTTTGAATCAAACCTTTGAGAAACCACCCCAAGCGAGACGTGTTTGGTTTTTTTTCTAAATACTTCATGTATCACAAGCGTGTTATACTTCTGTTGACATAAAAGTATGTAATTTTTTTATTGATTTGGGCTTCTACTTATATTTTATCTATAAATTATAGTATTACCTTTGTAATTAATATTAACAAAACAAAGAGAAAATAAGTGTATTGGTTGTCTAGTAAGAAATAGTTCTTATGAAATAATTATTAAACTGAGTGCCCACAAATAATTTGCATGGTCCATTTGGTGTAGTTTTCTAAACTTGGTTATGCTTTATTTGCACGAGGCGGAGGAATCGCCTGAAAGTATAACTTTAGCAGGGCTTCAGAAAAGATGGAAGTTATACTTCTTCTTCCATATAACGGGCACACTGCCTATGGCATGCGCCCAGTAAGTTTGTAACGATGGAGGGAAAGTAGTTCCGTTAAGTGGTGCGTAAACATTCGTGAGTACTGAAATTATTTCTTTTGATTTCTGTTATTTTTTATACACAAAGGTTGGTATAATAATAAGCAAACTGGTGAAATGTATGTTTTTCTGATAATTTCACAGTTTCACTTGTCTCATGCATGAATAAAGTGATCAGGCCTATGGCAAAGTACCGAACGTTGGGTCAATGTTTGTACTACAACCTGCCGCTTTTGAGGTCCCCAGTTAAATTCCCGGCTCCGTAATAGGAAAAGATAAGGAAAAATAAACAGAAAAAGGGGGGGGGGGATTTTTCGAAGTCTCATGATGGGAGAGTGGTGAACAAACACTGACGTGTTGTGGAGGGTTTTCTCGGCGCTCTTCCGTTTCCTCATCAATTTAAGTTCCGTCGTTGCTCCATCACTATCTCAACTCTGACCTTTAACAGTGCCCTTCAGAGGAACTGCCTCGCCAATTCATCTCCGTGTACGTATTTACCCAGTGGCCTCTGGTTTAGCATTCCTAGCAAAGTCATAATTGCTTCCGGTTAGATGGGATCCCAGTCGTGGGGGGAGGGGGTAACACACTACACAGCCACTATTTTCTCGGGTTACAGTCGCGTTGCCAAAATAATAAATACTATGGATATTGATTCGTGTTTAAAAACTGTAAAAACTTAGTAACAACCTAAATACCTTTGCTCAGTTTATTACAGCGATGTAGCTTGAAAAGCCTAGCTTGCCCTGAAATTGTTTCGTGTTTCTACTGATGTCCTTTTGGTGAATATTATGTTGGCAATATAAGTGCGACGTGTTTGCGTTTTTTTAGCTGAAAATAATAGTTCGACGTGATACATGGCGGTGTCGTCTCTCTACTTAGTTGGCCTGTGACCCGTAGCTGTGGAAAAGCGTCCGGAGTCACGTGGGCGCACGTACGGGGGTCCCATAGACGTTCGCACAGAAGATGGGGGGTAGGACGAGTGCCCCTTCCGCCCCTAATGCAAACAATCAACACGGGAGTATCGCCAACACGTTTGTTATCGACCAAGTATTGCTGTCATAAACAAGTATGATCAAGCATTGAACAAGAGTGATTTGTGTGAGAGTTCATGCCCATTTGAAATTTGTTGGCATTTCTTGTGTATAGCTTAACATTAAAAATATATGAAAATAATTATGAGAACAATATATTAGTCCATGATACATAATAGGAAGTAATTTACAAGAATAATTTAACGACGTAGGAGATACACCGATACATAAGACTGAGGGATCGGAACAACTTTCATATTACATAATGCGCATTGCGTAGGAAACGGAACATCCAAATGGCACCGTCAACCGCAGTACTTTCAACAAATGATCTTTCCATCTAACTGCAGGTAAAGAGAATTAAAAAAAAAACATTTAATGGTACTTGAATTTATTATACGTACACATACATGCCAGTATAGAATACTTATTTCAATCTACTTTATGACATTTAGCAAGTGCATCCCCCTCTTTCCTTTTCTAATGGAAATGTCTAGGCTCGCCTATGGGGTCAGGCCACATACGCACGCACTCCTGCGTCGATAGCGTGCGCGAGCGAAATCAATGCACATGTCGGTCTTTCTCTCCCGCACGCAGACACCTCGTAACTCGAATAGGGAAAACGAAACCTTGCCGAAAATACCCGAAGTTCGCCCGAAGTCGAGGTTCTACTGTCTTACAACTTCGCTATTTAAAACAATTATTACATATTTAAACAAAGTATATATTTTATTCACATGGCTTAGTTATACAATAAACAATCATGTAGTTTCTCTTGTATAAATTCTTGACAGATTTGCATATTTCAATTGGTAGCACAGACTGCTTTGTGTAAACGACATATACGTCTGTTTATTCGCGTCACGTGTATTTTCATGAATGCACTCACACAACAGGTTGTAGTGTAGTGTTTCACCTTCACGGTTACAGTTTATATTCGCTCAAATGTATTTGTGATATTAAATAATTGTGGATAAGAGAAGCATCAATAATATTGCCCAAAAAAAGCATTGACCAATTACAATATAAAAAAAAACAGGCGAGGTCTCAACGATACCACCAACATAACGAAGTGAGAAAGTGTCGTTTACTCTGTGGTCTAAAGTTGGCGGTACCGTGGAACCTACTTCGGCTTGCTTCGGCAAACAAATGAATCGGATAAGGATATCTCGTTATAGCCTTGAGTTACAACTCTCTACCTGTGTGCTCCCTGCCCGCACGGAGGAGAGCTAGCGTGTGCGCAACGTTTTTAAGATGAGTGTAAAGTTTTTGGGGAGGGGGGGGGTAGGGTTGGTCGCTATGTAGGCGCAGGACGCCCGGCGTGACTCCGCCCACTTTCTATACATCTTCCCCTCCACCTTGTTGTCCTCCCTTCCACATCTCCACCTCTTTCATTCCAATCTTCTCCTCCGTGCTCCGTCCTCTTCGACTCGCACACCGTTTACACAATGTTTCACGATCGCCTTCCCACCTTCACGTGTTTCTATCGCCCGTTCACGACTTCGAAACTTCTCACCGAACTGAATTTCGATGCAGAGCATGCACAGTTTTCCAAAAGAATTACAAGTATTCACGTAAGGTATTAATCCGTTCAGGCCCCGGGAGTTAATTTACGAGTCCAAGTGTTGCAGACGTGCACAATTTTGATGTGCTCTCAACTCGTCGGGGCAGCGGTGGCTGAGCGGTTGGACTGATCGCCTCCTACCAAGGCGAACACGGGTTCAATCCCCGGCCGGGTCACTCCCGAATTTTCGCAAGTGGGAATCGTGCCGGACGATGCCGCTGGTCGGCGGGTTTGCTCGGGGATCTCTCGTTTCCCCCNGTCGCGTCGCTCCAACCTCGTCGGCTCTCAAGACCTCGATGATAAAAAGTCGCCCAAATCTCTTCACGCACTCACGCACTGACATAACAAAGGCGCGCGGCGCCCTTAGAAATTACAGTAGATCGTGAGGCAAAATACACATTTCAAGTAATTTGTTTGTCACGTAATCTGCTTTCAGGTACATCGCGAATATGAAGTTTGAACCATCGCAAATCCATTTATAAGCTGTTCGCGGTAAAGTGAGAACTTTTTAGGCCATAGTTACTGTTTTCTTTCAACAATTTTTTATCCTTCAAGCATCTTTTTAAATGAATTTTGCCATGTAAGTAATAAACACAGTGTGCATATTCTACCGCACTTGGAAGTTAACGTCTAAGGCTAAAATAAAATACATTTCTTGACTATTTTTCCAATAGAGAGGGCATTCAAAAGTGCTCACTTTACCGTGAATAATAAGCCTGTAGCGTTTTTCACACTGTACATTTTTTTTGCGTCATATCGCTTTCAATCAGTTTGGTCAAATAAATCTGGAAGGCTGTGTCGTCAGCCAAACGTCATTAATGCCACAATATTTGTCTGGAAAAGTTGCATGGTTACAGTTTTCATCAAATGTTTTATACTGGAGGTTTTTGAGCAACACCGAACATCTGCGGCAGGTTAGCTCGTTCGGTCACGTATTAGCTTCTGAGATCAAGTTTTGTAATCACTAACTTTTTTGGTGTGCGCTGTACTTGTGTTGAGCATTTGTCTTGCAACCAGTGAACAACGTGCTCGATGATCTTGGCATTGAACACTCACGTCAAAGAGGTGTAGGAAATTCCACAAATGAGATTTACCACAAGGAACATTGGGCGCTGATGCCTTGCTGTGTACAGCACCGGGCATAAGTATATTTCATGTGCAACGTGTCCACTATCGTGGTCACATTGGCCGAACGGCTTAATCCTTACGGGAAAATAATAAGACGAAAATATGTGTATCACTTTTCCCCTTAGGTGATTACTAAGGGATTTACGCACCTCCAAAAAAGCATTTTAAATGCTTTTCGTTTAAAATGTCAGAAACTACTAGCTGTTAAGCAACAAATCGGGGAATGGTGTTTTGTGTAATGGGTAGCTTACACCTCTGACAACGCAGTTTGCAATATCATCCCTCTACATGGTGAAAATTGTAATTGGCATCTTATTTTTGGATTAAACTTCGTAACTCTAAGATGTGCGCATTTTTTAAAGACATCTCTTATAAATCAGCATGTCCCAATTTGAAGGGGAAAAAAAAGCCGTTTTGTCGGATCACTACCAAGTAAACGGATTTCGAGAAATTAATGCATACAGTAATCTCAAAACAGACAGTCATCACACGCTACTGTGCGCATGAAGGCAATTTATATTAAGATTTTGTGTGTGCGCACAAATCCCTTAAAAATCACTGTAAGGGAAGAGTGTACATACATTTTCTTCTTACATTTTGGCTTGGATTAACCTGCTGTAATTTGTCGATGTTGATCAAAAACAGCCGGTGTATAGGACCTGTTCTAAAATTGTTTGGACGAGTTCAACCACATAAAAAATTGTAATTTCCGTTTATGGCGACCGTTTAAGGTTCTGGAGATTGTCAATTTATATAGCAAGCGTATCTATGAGAACATGAATGTTGTTGGAGTGCACAATAAACCAAGAGAGTACATAACCAAAGACAATTATTTTCATAGCGCAGAAAATATGCGTAATAAATAATTTCAAATTTAGTTTAGAAGTGAAAGTAAATCACAAAGTTCTTAATATCTTCCTGTAATGGGCTGCAGGGTAACACATAATTTTCCCGCTATGAAAATTATGTTGAAATAATAATCAGACTAGAGCCGTAAAATGAAAAAAAAAACCCGCAGTATGACATATTTTTCAAACACATTCTAGATTATTTGGGCACATTTATTTAATGGTAAAATTTGATGGTTGCACTTTGTCTTCGAATTTTATTGTCAATTATATTTGGAGGAGAAGATTTGGCAGTGAGACAAGTGCTTAAAACCTTTCTTCAAGTAGAAGTCGCATAGTTCGAGAGGTACATAATTTATGTAGGCGGAAGGACAAAACGGATTTTCCATGTAGTCTTACAGTTTTCACAGTGAAGTATACTAGTTTTAAAATAAAACAGAATCATACCTTACCGTGGAAATAAGAGTTCATCATTTTGACGTCTTTGGGCACATGCGTAGTAAGTAGTAAGTACACTCTAAACCTGGAAATGTTAAAATGGCTCAATGTTACCTAAAACCAGCGCAACTCACTGGAAATGAATGGAATCTTGCTGACTATATCAGTGACTGTATTTCACTGAATTAATGAAGTTACCCACTGAATTACGACGAGTTACACTGCTCCGATTTTACGCATTTGACTGAAAGGCCAGTCGGTGTGCCAGGTAATTGAATTGCATTAAATGAAGTGTATTCACGGTTTCTTCGCACTTTTTGAATCAAACCTTTGAAAAATCACCCCATGTGGGACGTGTTTGGCTTTTCCCTAGAAATGCAATGTATCACAATCATTTTATACTTCTGTTAACATAAGAGTAACTGTTTTTTGGTTAAATTTAATTTTTACTTTTATTTTATATATTAATAATAATATGTTACAGGTCATTAAAATGAATAAAAAAAGGGGAGAAAATAGGTGTGTTGGTAATGCCTAGTAAGAACTAGTTTTTATGCAAAATGTTATTACACTCCTTGCGTACGAATACTGTGCGTCGTTCCTTGGGTGAAATTTTCTGTACTTGTTAAAGTTTTGTTTCTATGAGGTGGAGGAATTTCCTGGAGGTATAAATTTAGCAGGGCTTCAGAAAAATGGGAAGTAACTGTGAATGGAGTATATTCTTGATTCAAGTTGGGTGTGAAGCGGATCAACAAGCTCGCACTGCGGAGTTCAACTGAAAGTATCGTTTGCACCTCGCTGGGCTCCGGCGGTGGGGCCTGCAGGCGTATTTCTCCGCTCAAAGGAATCAGCCCGAAGTTTCCGCTTACTCGGCTCCTTTTAGTTCGCGCTGTCGTTCACAGGTGGCGCTGGAGGTCATTAAGCGACAATAAAAGAGAAATGGCGAGCAGGAGAGAGACGGAGGTGGAATTCTTTGTCCGTTCTCCGCTCCAGCCCAGCGGAAAAATTAATTACAGAACAATTATATAAAGGAAATCCTATAAAGGAAAAGTAGAGGAAGAAAAAGAGGGTGGAAAAAAAAAAAAGATTGTGCTAGAAAGCTAATATCTTTCGCAAGGGTAATTATTGATAGATTATTGTCCTTTGGTTTTGACTTCAATTTGTAGACTGCGCTTTCTTGCTATAAAGAAGGTGGGTGGTACTAATGCTGCAGAGGAAAGTAAGTGGCCTACGCTTGGGTGGATAATAAAGCTTTTTGTCTCCAAAGCAGCTATACTCGCTGTTAATCTTATACGTCACAACATTCCAAGAAAAAAGGATGTTTGTCCATTAACGATAAAGAAATTTTGTTAGCCCAATGACCTCTGCATACCTACTCGAGCCTCAGCTATTTGTCAATTGGCCCTGCACTAGTTACTGTAGTCTATTCGCGGTTTCTTCATTCTTGGAACTTGAAAATCACCCCATATATGAAGTGCTTGGTTTTTTTTTTTTAAATATTTAATATATTTCTCTTGACATTAAAGTATCTTATTTTTGGTTAAACTGAACATATATATATATATATATCATCTATGCATAATAATAGTTCATTTATAATTAATATGAATGAAAACAGGGAGAAAATATGTGTGTTGGTAATGCCTAGTAAGAAATATTCCATATGCAAAATATTATTACACTGAGTGCGCACGGATGCGGTGTGCTGCCCGTTTGGCGTAATTTTCTAGACCTAGTTGAAGCTTTGTTTGCACGTGGCGGAGGAATAGCCTGAAAGTAGAATTTCAGCAGGGATTCAGAAAAGTTGGAAGTAATCGCGAATTGATTATAGCAGGTTTTCGTAAAATTCTCCCATTTATTATTTCACATGTCGCTTTCATTCATATGCATGTTATATATATATATATATATANACAGATGGTACATTGTTTGCTCTTAAAAATAGAGTAAAATATTTCACTTACAAAATGTATCAGTAAAATTAAAAAGGTGCAGTGGACTTCAATACTTTATTATTTAAATTACTTAATTTAAAGTTTTCCTTTGCATGTAACGTTGCACAGTTTATGCTAAAAGCAAACGCGCACTTTTTTATGGCCCTACATGAGCATCGCATTGTGTAGGAAATTGTGAGACCTGAGTAATGGACTATACGGGAATAATTATCCGCTCCTATGGATTCGCAACTATGCAACCCATAGATTTCAGGGTATTGTAAAAAATATCTGCCTAGGAACCGAACGTCGAAAACCCAAAACTTTATATTTTATTTATTGAGAAATATCATAGAAACTTATAACAAATTTGGTTACTAGCGTGTGTATGTGACGTCATTAACATATTTAGCTCAACAAATAATTGTAGCGCTTAGAGTGCATCTGGTAACTTTCTGTACGCAGCAAAAGAAGGATTTTTATAACCAACTATAATAAAGAAAGCGTTACATGAACAACAACTCTCTCAGTTTTGCTTGTATTGTATAGCAAAATATTTCGCCCTTCGGTAAATATGTTATTAAAATACTGACTTATATATTATGACTTTGATGGAATTATTATATCGGTGTTCACACATCGTATTTATTCTTCGCCACAAAATTCTTTCAAGATAGCAACGTCCAAAGAGCAAGAAAAAATATAAATAAATGTTTAAACGCGTGACTGTTAAACATATGGCTTACGGTTTCTTTTCCTGAGCTACTCAGTAAAGGAGGTCAGATTTCCACGATAGGAGAAAATGCTGGTTTCCAAACACGTCCTTCCGTGGCTCTGACTGAAACTGTGTGATGAAGTTCTAAATAAATTGTTTGATCGAGGTGAAGTTGCACAATGTGTCATTATTAGGCTACTCTCTGCAGAGGCCCGTCTAGCGCATTCTCCTGTGGCATTGGAATTATTTTTTTTCTTGTAAACTGTAGTCAGGGCCTCAGAGTTATGGCAAGTTCACAGTAACCGAGCATTTTTGAGATCTCTGCCCGCCATAGACTAAAGACGAGGTACGGACAGATTTTCGTCTTCGGCGCCAACAGTCCCCGAACTTCAGGCCTGCGTCCAAAACTGGTATAATGTGAGCATTTACTTGCACACCGCCATACGAACTATCATTATCACGTCATAATACTTTTTTTTATACAATCAGTTTCCTAACAGATCTAGTGTTTTTTTTAATCACTTTCAGAACAACTTTATGTTTTGGTTACATGTGTTGTAACAAAACCTTTTTTTAATGCATACAATTTTTTTAAACCGAGACTAATTTGTTTCGATATCACAAACAATGAGTTGCATGCAGGCTTTAAGTTCGGCTATAGTGACATGGGAAAAAGAAAATAATAGTGTGTGGCCACTATATATATATATAATTTTTTTTTCAGCAGTTAGTGACAACCACGAAAGGACTTTTGTGATGACCTGTAAATTTGTGTGTTGTTAGGCAATAATGAGTTCGTTAGTCCCAGCAATACTGGTTAGTGGCTTATACTTAAGGGCCCATGTCATCCGCCATATTCGATTATTTATTTATTTCTAATTCAAATTTAGGAGTATTTAATGAAAAATGTTACAATAGAAGCTTGGGTAATTTCTTTACCCGGCATTACGGACATAGTACACCATCTACCAAAGGCATATTATTTATGCAGCATATAACTTAATACAAAATTTTATATATTACTCCATTCTCACCCTTTTATGACAACCAGGCAACACCTATTAACAATGAGGTACAAACATTTGCACAGGTAAGTACAATTTAATGTCTTATCGACAGTAGGACCAGGGGAAGAATCAGCCAAGGCCTTGGTTGAAGTGCAGTGATGGCCTGGAATCATTTCGGATAACCACTAGGAACCGAAATCAGGATGGATGGATCATGAATCGAACCCGGGTACTCTCGAACGCGAGTTCGCTGCGTTACCACTGCGCCACCGCGTTCGGTGTTGACGACTTTGACTTGAGCATGCGCAGGCATTAAGTAGTCCACCCCTAATTTCTTACGAATATCTTCATGAATCAGTTCGTAACTTGATGCAAAGCGGCGAACACGGACAAAAATATGGCGTCTTCGCCAGACGGAATATAAATGGCTTAAATTTTGCAGTCGCGGCAAAATGTTTTACTCTGGACGACAGGAACGCTATTGCTGCCAACTAAATATTTTTGTTGGTAGCCAATAAATATCTTTTGAACCAACAAATGTGTTAGCGAGCACTAAATTGACTTTGATGCTTTTCAATCTACGTGTTATTTTTCACAGCAATCTGTTTTTCACCAGCAACAAAATTTCACCTTGGAGAGGATCAAGCAAATAGTTTTTGTAACCACTAACAAATCTTTTATTTCAGCGCGTAAAGCCATTTTCATGGTTCTCTTCTGTATTGACTTATGTCCATGTAATAATTTTTCATTCGGATTATTCAAAAAAAATATATACAACAACAATATTTGGTGTAGGAATAAAGCAGCGTATAAGAGCGAGGAAATGTTTCTGACGGTGCAGGTCGTGTTACGTTTGGTCGTGATCGTTCGGAAAGTCGCGGTAATCCGAGGAGGAAGAGCACAGAAATACAGGAAATGGCGCAGCATCAAGTTGCTCGTTATTACAAGCGCGAGCTTGTCTGAATTTCCCAGCAACTGCCCGCCTTGTTTCCCCGTCTAATGACGTCAGCTGAGAGCGAGCGATGGTAGGAGAGGGGAGCAAGGGCACATTATGAAGAAATCATGTCGGGTTGCTATGGTAACAGGAATTCTCAGAGCCTCCCTCCCCCACAGTCTCGTACTCCGTTTTCTTACCTCTTTTTTTTCGGCTCTCTCTTTCTCTCGCTACTTTCTTCATTTCTCCGCGAACCCCTTTCAGCCCTGCAACCCCTTTACACCCCTCCTTTTTCCTCGGGCGTCCCTATTTTCTTTATTATTGCCTTGCTTGAAAGGGTGTTAGTCCTGTCTTGGAAGGAGTGGTCAAAGCACGACGCCTGACGGCCATATTGGATTTTTCCCCCTCTTCCTTCGAATGAAGTACAAATAAATAAAAATACTAGAGTAGGAAGATTGTAATAAAACAAGAACGAAGAAATATTTATTCTGGGAAAACAAAATCTATATAAAATCTCGTACTTGTGCTGTCGCTCTCAAAAGAGCGTAATGCGTGACATAATTTTAATTGAAGTTTTATTGTTTTAGTTGCAGTGATATTTGGCCAAGGTGCGTTACAAATGATTGTGGGTAATACGGTATATCTATATCTCGTAATCAACCACAAGAAAAATATTTCGTTCTCGTTAAAGCATGTTTTTTTTTATTTTTAACTGGAAACACTGGCTGGCTTGCTACCAGACAAGTTGGCAAAAATTACGGAAAAATTTCATTTACGTCATAATAAAGATGCAGTATCTTAAATGGTTATGTCGCTGAAATCGGCATCCTTTCGTTCTGCAGACACGTAAGCAATAATTGGCGGAACGTAAGCAGATGATGTATTTACGTAAGCAGATGATGTATTTAATAGTTTCAAAGTATCACATGGCAGGCGCATGGGGACAGGTTACCGAGACAAGAGAAATGTTTGTTTGGGCATTCGCCAGAAGGATAGGCCTACACAATACGCTGAGAGGCTATATATATATATATATATATATATATATATATATATATATATATATAATAATGCATTTTATGTCTGGATGTATATTATAATGCATTTATGTCTGGATATATATTATAATGCATTTTTGATCCGGCCTGGCTCTTTGAAAACCAGTAATAAATGTTTGGTTCTTAGTATGTCAGAAACTGTCAACTTTTTCCGCGATAGACTTTTATCTCAAATTATAGCTTGAATCACGAATTAAAACCTAGATAGCTTGCAGCAAGCTTGTCGTTTGACCTGAATTTGCCTTGCCGAGCAAGATTGTCATGCCATGTGTGATTCAAGCTTGATTCAGGCAAAATTTCTCACGACCGGCGCATATTTGCTAACGGCAAGCGTGCATGGGACTTGAATTATACTTGCAGCTTGCCAAGGCAAGCTTGCTATAGTCAATTCACGATTACTTCAAACTTTTCTGAAGCCCTTCTAAAGTTCTACTCCAAAATATTCCTCCGCCTCGTGGAAGCAAAGTTTAACCAAGTCTGTAAAATTACGCCAAAGGGACAAAGCACCTCATACGTGCGCACTACGTTTATTGATATTTTGTTCGAGAACTATTTCTTACTAGGCATTACCAACACACTCATTTTCTCCCTGTTTTTATTCATTTTAATTTTACGTGAAATAATATAATTTATAGATAGAATGTAAGTAAAATGTCAATTTTACTAAAATTAAGGCACTTTTATGTTAACAGAAGAATAAAACGCTTGCGATACGGCGTATATTTAGGAAACACCCAAGAACATCATACATGGGGTGATTTTTCTAAAGGTTTGATTCATAAAGTGTGAAGAAACCGCGAATAGACTGTAAGAGCTTGACATGTGGAGGCTTGATTCAAGCTGGCTGGTTTCCACAACAGACTTACTGCAAGCTTACGGGCTTGTTGTAACGAGCTTGATTCGACAAGGTGATTATGCTATCAGGGAATACTCTTAGTGCATGTTTGTGTCACCTCTTCCGACGTTCAGCGAAGATAGCTTGAATTACAGAAACCTCGTGTAGGAATCTTCACCGCGCCTGTTGAACAAAAATACTTATGGGTATTCACCATAGGCTAATACCAGACTCTTTCTTCTCTTGAACTCTTTCTTGGCTGCGTAATTTGAGATGTCCGTGGATACAAGTCCCTGTTGAGGACTAACGAATCGACATCCTGTTATTAGCTGTTTATCCTTCCACAAAATACGTCATTACGATAGGTACCTCCCATCGTACAACTCAGACCAACCGCTAATTTAGCTTGATCACAAATATATTGGAGGGTTCGTTTGCTCGTTAGTGTTCCAAGCCGATATTAAAGTTCAAAATCATCGTAAACAATAGTGTGAATAAAAAATCCACATTATTAAATAGTTGATTGACGACATATGAACGTAGGTATTTTCCTACATAAGGTAACGGCAAAATAATACGACAAATCAGTTTTGATTCTGGTTAGCTTATGGCGAATTCAGTTTCCTTACCTCGATGTACGCCTACATAGTTTTATTTTCCTATGGCAATAATACCTCGCTTATATTCTAAGTAGTTGTAGCTGCTTATTAAGAGCGCGTGGTGGGACGTATATTAACTCTGAGATATTAATTTTCATTCTTAAGGTAACTAGAAGCCATTAAACGTGATCTAAGAAAGGAAAGTTCTAGATATGAGTTTTTGTCAGCTTTATAAACAAATATTTTGCAAGAACGATACATTTTTGTAGACCTATTTCTGACACCTTAATCGTGTAGGGTACATTTAATGTGGCGGAAGATGATATGCTGAAGGCACGTGTTGTAGCGAAAACGCACTTACACAAAAGTACGCGTAATCGTATAATTTAACAGTCACTGTTGCTTAAATATTCAAGAAATTATATTTTGGCTATACAGTCAACAAATAAACGTGGTAACTATGATAAAAACACTTCCAGATACCTTAGTAACGCCCCTGTTTGTGCCTTTAGATGGTCTTCCACACTTGGCTGAGCCTAAACTTACATTTAAATGTGCTGCTCTCATCCGTACTTTGTGAGGGACTCGAACACAGAACGCCTTGCGCAGCAAGCAGATGGACCCACATACGCCACCACGCAGATAGGATAAATCCTATGATTTAGATAACTAGATATGTGTAAAAGTTACATCGAATACTTTCAGCACCTAACCAAAAAACTGAAACCTGTGAGTTAAGTTGAATAATGTGGACGGTGCTTAACATAGATGCCTCTAGCCGATGTAAGGGAGGGGGAGGGGGGAGAAAATGGAGATGGAGCAGCGTCGTGATGTAAAGATGGTAGGGGGCGGGAGTACCCAGAATAAACCGAACGGCCAACGGTAACGTCTGCCATGTTTCCCACATGCGAAAAGTAGGGTGTGACCTCGCCGGGAACAGTGAAGATACGTACACAGAGTCGAAATAGGGCGGGCGGATACTTTGCATCCTAACAAAACGAGTTCAACAGGAAACTAAAAAGTAAAGCTGTAAAACTTAAAATATTTATTTGCGCACGTTCCTCAGTATTTTTATTTTATGTATTTGAAAACATTCCAATCACGTCAGTAGTTACTTTAGATAAGGTTGCTTGGGCGTTCATCCCCGGCGCAAACGATGTAACTTAGGTTCGAATCTCGATCAGATTTTCAGTTTTTCTTGTATTAACCGAAACTGTCAAGTGTACGTAGAGCTAAACCAATCTTTTGTTACACCAACCAAATATTTGTTTGGGCAACCAAATAAGAACAAGAAGATAATTTGGTTACAGCAGAAAAATTTCCCCTATACAAATAATTAATTTGGTTTTACCAAACAAACTTTGTTTGATTAAACAAAACATTTTTCTCGGTGTGAAGCTAACGAAACGTGCTTTGGGTCTGATTTGCTATTGCAAGTTATGGAATGTTCCATATCGGTCGGGCTACCGTCTAGGAAGTTATTCTCCAGGAGTTGAATGGTGAACGACGTTCCGCCATGCTGCTGGTCAGTGAGGCCATTTTAGTTAGCGTGTGTGGCTGCAGTTCGCTACACACGCGACCATTTAACTTCTGTATTCTTATTTGTTCTGTGGCCATGACAGTTTTAACAGCATATGAAATACGTGGCCGTGGTGTTCATTTGAGTTATCATGACTTCTTTTTATTCGTAAATCTTTGTCGATGTTTTCAAGTGTTCTTGCAAGAACGCGATGAAAACAAGCGAAGCAATGGAACTATGCCAGTGCAAGATTTTTACACGGGCAGTAAAAATTTCGTTCTATCGTTGGTTGAGCTACTCTTGGACACAGTCCTCGGAAGTTTTGACAGTTCAAACAGAACCTGTTAGGGCTGCCAAGTGTCTCGTATTGTACGGGATTTCCCGTATCATGAGGTCGAAAGAATTATCCCGTATGGACGGGGGACGGGATGTCATATATCCCGTCACTCGGACTTCTTCAAAAATAAAATAAACATTAATAAACACAGAGAGAGTAATTTACCACTTCCGCTAATACATGCATGTTTACTCTGGTGCTCCAACCCAAAGGCCACAGATAGTTACAATTGACGCCGACAGGTGGCATTCGTCAACAAGTGCGTTCGCGGAAGTAACACTTGCCGAGATGTGTACAGTAACTTTTCTTTCATCGTGTATTTTGGTGCAGTCTGTTTTATAAGCAGATTAAATGATAAATTCAAAACGCACTGAGTTATGAATATAGTTGCAACTACTATTTTGTAGTTCATGTTAAGACAAAATCATAACTGAGGTACAATTTTGCATTGCGTATATTTTACCTAAACTAAGTTCCGAGCCTGTTTCGCTCTACGAAATGTTGCAGAGGTATTAAATGAAAATACAAGAAAAATGGTATATTTTGCATATTTTCATTCCATCATGTGTTACGGTATAATTTTTTGGGGTAATTCCACTGACATTAAAAAAGTGTTTTGCATGCAAAAGAGAGCCGTAAGAATAATCAATGGCAAAATAAAGTCAGACTCGTGTAGACCTCTTTTCAAGAGCTCAGAGATTTTAATATTTGCATGTGAGTACATGTTTTCAGTACTCATATTCGTGTCCAAGAACAGTAATTTATTTCAGAAAAATGAGTCCTTTCATAAGCATGACACTAGAATTAAAAAAACTTACACATGGATTCAATTAACTTAAAACTAGTCCAGAAATGGCCGTCCTACATTGGTAGCCAACTTTTCAATAAATTACCACATCACCTTCAAGAAATTTGCTTCTCTAACCAAAAACTCTTTAAAAAAAACAGCTGAAAGAATTTTTTTACTGAATGTGCATTTTATAGCGTAGATTAATATCTAAACTGCAAAAATTAAGAAATCACTGTATAACATTTTATTCTACACATCTCTCGTTCCGGTTTCTCTCGTTCCCTTTTTCTTCTGTTTCAGCAAAGCGATGATGCCCAACATCATGTTGGAAGAAGAATAGACGAAATATGATGTTTCTGTACATGTAATCCGATATATATGTGCTTAATATTACCAGTTTATAAACTTTGTATACTGTAATTTGACTTGTCCAATATCTTTGTACTATTATGTATTGCAAAAAGATCTAACGGACGCGATAAAACAAACAAACAAACAATAGCCTGCTGACCTGTGCACGTTACAGATTGTGTTTAAAAAAACCTTTTTTCTTCAAACAATCAACCTTGTACATCTCATTGGTGTCAGATGTGTTAAGAGTTGTCGGAAGTGTCCCTTGCGACAAATCTGAAAAAGAATTTGTAACCATAGAACCAGCAACCATTCGGACTGCCAATCGTCCCTAAGTTAAGAGGGAGGTATTCCCGCCAACTTGGATTTACGTATATCCCTCCATAACTTAATTATCAGATTCATTATTCAAAAACCAAACTTGTCAAGGCACAGGGAACGTCTTAATTTAAACCGAATTTCTTATGAGAAATTTTCTGCTTCGCGTATTAAAATATCTGGTCAACATACGTTAGAGGACACTTAATAAATAAATAAATAATAACATGATTTTTTTTTCAGTTACGTAATTGCAACACTTGAACTCAGAAATATATTTTGCGACCGAACGGGTTAATTATTAATTAAGCTATGGTGAGCGTTATGGCCGAATGCCCAAGCCTATCGACCCACAAGAGACTTGCTGGCGAATTACCGCGTCTATACTCACGTAATGGTGTTCATTCGTCCAGGCGATTTAACGGTGGAAGGGGAAAGGAATGAGGGGGAGGGGGGGTTGAGCGGAATGGCTCTCAAGGGAAAGCAGCTCTGCCTGCCACCTACGTAAAAACTTGATGAAGCGGGTGTTCGCCGGCTCCAATATTCAAAACCAACCGACGCTTGATCTGGTCCCGTCGCGATCGACGCGGTCACATGACTATATCTTCGTTCCTCGTCCTGGCGTTTATTCTTAATTATTTTTATTATTATTTTTTTAATTTTCATTACTTTATTTGATTTTCTGTTAGTATTTGCTGCACAAGATTTTCTAATGATATAATGGGCTGCGGTGGTGCTGTGGTGAGACTACTCGCCTCCAACTTAGGCGAACAGGGTTCGATTCCCGACGGGGCCACCCCATGATTTTCGCATGTGGGAATCGTGCCGGACGATGCCGCTGGTAGGCGGATTTTCACGGGGATCTCCAGTTTCCCCCGCCCTTGCATTCCGGCGCTGCTCCATACTCACCTCGCTTCACCTTCGTCGGCTCTCAAGACCTCGTTGTTAAGCGACGCCCAAATCTCTCCACTCCACTCCAATAATATATCACATATCATGATAATGGATTACAAAATTAAAATGCAAGTGAGGCGTTAGCTGCTTATAATAATGGCACATGGCCAATAATGTCATTATGCACAAAATGTTCAATATTGTTTGGAAAAGTTCAGAGTGACACTAATAAAGATGGGGGGTAAATAGAATAGTCTATTATCGATCTTAAACATGAAACGACACTGCAGCATAACACTGGACATTAACGCAATCCCTTGTAAACAATAAACCATAGATAGAGAGGGTGAAAAAAAAAAAACATTTATGCATGATATTTATAGTTTTTAAATTTTTACTTGTAGCGTTCATATAGCACTTATTTATTACCAATTTTATACATTTCTATATGCGCTAATTATGATACGGAAAAAAATTTCACTTAACTAAAACATTTATTAGTCAGTTATAAAAACAAACTTTATTGACATAGCAACAAAACTGCTAAAGATTTTTCATCAGTTAGCTATGAAAAGGAACATTATTGGGACACAGCAACACAACTCTAAAAGTTTTTTCATCAGTCAGTTATGAAAATGAACATTATTGACATAGCAACACAACTCCAAAAGTCTTTTTCTTCACATTTAGTTAAAAGCTATCAATAGAATTGAAAGAGAGTATTGAACAAGTCTCTACAGTCGCTCACTCATGCTGTTCCTCCTGTCTATCACAACTAAGTTACATTTGCTGGAAAATCTTTCGACTTCAACACTGCTTCATTATTCCCATATGCTGCGAAGAGCTGCTTCTGCAAGTTGAGGATACTTGAAACTGAACTACATCGACTTCACTTCCCTCTCTCAGATTAGAAGAACAGCCATTTGCGAAAGTAGCTGTAGCCCTCAGCAAAAGTGCCTGGGTTCATGTCAGACATAAACAAGGGTATTTTTCTGTTTTGTTCAGTTTTTTGCATGTTGTCGTGCAGATTTTGCCCAGTTATAGCTTCATTTTGTCAATGTGGCCTGATGTTTTTGCGTGTTTTTTTCCGACGTATCCTCTTTTCCCTGTTAATGCGAAGGTTGCACGGCTTGCACTTCAAAATATTCGCATCACTTGTATAAAAATAATGTGATTATAATCCCGGTTGCCCCCGATTGTACCGAAACGGACTTGGTCCGTCCCATTTTCACGTAAACACAATTGAAACAGTTACTGTAGCCGTTAAAATACAACAACTTTGTCTAAAATCCGCGTATATGTTGATAAACACAGCCTGAAAACAAAGTAAAGACGATGAAGATAGCCAAGTTTCCTACACGATATGTGTAGCAGATCGCACTACGAATGGTCGACATTCGATATATATCGAACCATAGTAACGCACGTTCTACTTCGATTATTCCACGGAGAAAATATACCGCGGTCATATATGCTTCGTCTCGTATTGTTTGTAGACGTTGTTGGCACTGGCAAAAGCAGTGTTGGCTGCAATTAATTGTATGCATGATGTAATACGTGACTGAAATATCGTGCGGTCTGTTGTTTTTACGTGGTAAATTAAATTTAAGACGTTTTTCGTGCCAATTTGCTAAAAAAAATTGGATTTTGGTGTTTAATCGCAGGTAAATAAGTTATCACATTTATTCGTGGCAATATCACTTTTACGATTTTTCTCTATGGTGACTAGGGATGATGATGTACACAAACGTAAAAAATTCTATACACCTCAGGAATTAAAATGTCTGCTTCAAATTTTGAGTGCGTGTTCAGAAAACCATGACGGATCATTTAAAACATTCTTCGCATAAAGAACATGTGAGCCCATGTGTATTTATTATAGCTATGGCCTCAATTATAGTCAATTCATAGTTATTTTACACTTTTATGAAGCTCTAAAAAATTACACCAGTGGGAAAAAAACACCGCATTTGTGCGCACTCAGTATAATAATATTTCGTATAAGAACTATTTCTTACTAGGCATTACCAACACACCTATTTTTTCACATTTTTTATGTTAAATGAAATATTGTAGTTAATTGATAAAATATAAATAATATCTCAATGTAACCAAAACTAAGGTACTTTTATGTTAACACGCGTATAAAAAGCTTGTAATTCATGGAATATTTATAAAACAACATAACACGTCATACGTGGGGAAATTTTTTTTTCAAAGGTTTGGTTTAAAAAAAACGCGAATAAACAGCGAATAGACTACAAGCATTAAACATGCGTACGTAATTGTAACTACGGAAAATAAAACAACAATTGAAAATACACATGTGTGTGCCAGTGTGTCCATTACTTCTGCACTTCAAGGTTTGTTTACGATTTTAAAAAATGTGTATGTAATGAACGTGTACGTGTTAGAACGAAAGAAGGTACTTTCACGAAACGGTTCGTGCTAATCGCGCACGTGTCGTGTAGGAACAGCGAATATCCTCAACGTGCAGGCGATAATTTATTTTGCGTAGTGTACGTAAAGACTTGTGCCAATATAATAAAGGAGAAAAGAATATTAAAAAGTAATGTGTTATTTATTTTAATACCTAATTTCTAAAACAAAAATTACGTGCTAATCTTTTTTTACTACTTAAAAATAAATATGTCTAAATTACTGTATACGCTAATAAATCACTACTTCACAAAAAAAATGTTATTTTTTGTCGCTAGAGAGTGAGTGAAGTGATTTGGCTGGCACCTTTCAGTCACCGGTAAATCTGTAGTTTTAGGCGTTGCTACATACAAACAATTTTTTTTTTGTTCGGAAGTGTACTGATATCAATACGTTTTGTCATACATCGGAATCAATAAAAATATGTCCATGCTTTATCTTACTGGCAGTAGCGGTTTATAAGACGACGGAATATAGTTTCAACAGCTAATGACGTCTCCCACACGTAGGGAACCTTTCTCATTGGACAGTATGTTCTACTGTGTACAGAGCAGACCATTCAAGCCACTTCACACGCAACGTCCCATATACAGAACACTGTGGCTGAAACGGTTAACATCGAGTTCTCGAGAGCCGACGAGGTTGAAGTGAGGAGAGTGTGGAGCAGCGCCGGAATGCAAGAGCGGGGGGAAACGGAAGATCCCGAGAAAACACGCCGACCAGCGGCACCGTCCGGCACGATTCCCACAAGCGAAAATGGGAATCGAGCCCTGTTCAGCTAGGTGGGAGGCGAGTAGCCTAACCACTTCACCACAACTGCCCCGAATTAATTCAGGACTTAACAGGTCAATGTAGGGCCACCGTTGCGTGTTGTTTTGGAATTGGTCTACTATTTACTAGTACATTCCACTTCTGGGAAGACTCAGGGTCAATAGCAATAATATTGTGTAAATAAACTGAATCGTGGTCCTCCTCCCACTGTGGTGGCAAACAACCACTGAGCTGATGACATCCGCCTGGAACATTCAAGCATCTCTGAAGTCCACCTACAGGTCAGCGAACTCACCCCATTCATTTCTCTCTGCTGCTTTTTCTCAGCTCATCGACATTCTCTAACCACTAACAGTCGCGGAAAGACTCGATCCCATGACCATCGGCGGTCGACGTCTTCCGAAGATCGACCTTCGTGGTTGACGTGGCTAAGGCGTTTGCTAAATACCACAAACTGCAGGTTTAAATTCCGCGCAAGAAGTAAGAACGGATTATTTCCCCCCTTCCCCCAGAACGAGGGCTAAAAATAAATTACAAAATCGAAATATCTACTTTCCAAGTGTGTGCAAAGAGGAACACACAGATTATACGTTTCTTGCCTTGAAGTTCTTTTTCTCATTCTTGCCTGAGCTGTCCGGTATCTAGGTATACTTTTGCCAAGGAGCCATATAATACCTGCCAGCTGGTGACATTAACGACAAAAAAACATATCCCTTCATAAAGGTGGGGGCTCGGGCTCGAATTCCTGACCTCTGTGTAGCACTTTTGTAAATGTAATCACTTTCACGGGTTTCCACCGAACGTCGAGAAAGCTTTTGCCAGATTACGTAAGACATTGAGTCATCGGGAAATCGGAATTTTCCCGTATTATTTTCTAAAATCGGTCCCGGGGGAGGGGGTAAAGTCAGTCAACCTGTTCTCTTTTTTTTTTTTTCCTATTCAGTCGGCCCATTTGCTTGCCCGCTGAAATATGGATAAAGGCGGGGGGTGAGTATTTGAAAGGTCATCGCGAGCGACCTTCATGCATGGCATTTCCTTCATAACCGCTACTCATTACAGAAACATTGGGGCGTTGAGCTTCTCGCCGCGCGCAAGAAGGGCACACGTGCGTTCTGATGAGCGGCGGCCAAGGTTTATCATCTGCGAGGCGCTGTGACCAATGGGATTGCCTGCCCGTCGCTCAGCAAGGCGTTGGAATTATGTTTCGAAAGATTGCGCTTACCTGATGAGAGCGAAGGTGAGCAACACGCGATCTTTTCGCTAAACTTCATTCCCGTTAATAAACGCATGCTGATCAGGATCTTGGTTTGAAGGGCAATTAACTGCTGAGGTTCATACGAGTTCAAGCTGATGTTCAACATCCTGCAAGGATCTCTTTCGCAAAAATGCATGTAACGAATACATTATTAGCTTATTGAAATTCGTGAATCTGAATAGTGAGCCATGTCGATATAATCGATATAATCTAGATACCCACCAACAATTTATAGAGTTTATCCCACATCGAAACACATTATTTCACAAGAGTGTGTAGGCCTACTACATCAGACTGTGTTATTGCAATAAATTAGCTACATAAATTACATATAGAAAATCATTCAGAAATCTACTGCAGTAATCGCTTAAAAAGTGAGCAAAATAGTTTTTTTATATAAACAATTTGGTGCATTTATTTCGGATGCTAGATTCGACGTCATTGCCTTTTCTTCTTTGGCAAGAACAATAGTATGATTTGGCGGGGCCCTTAAAACTAAGTAGCCCCCTAACTCATTGCTAGCGTCAAGGCAAAAAAAACTGAGACCAGCTTACTTTAATTATCTTTAAATCTTTAATGTTAAGGAGTGCGTTATGTTATGCTACTCACGCAAGTGTAAGAGCGGCACAAGCTGCATTAAAACGTCTTGAAGTGAAGCTGTACGCAGACAATGAAGTTCACCCAGAACTGGAGCATGGCACGTTCGTGCTGAAATAGTTGGAACGCGAATTCGTAATGTAACTGGTTTGGCCTTCAGACACCTTATAATTTCTGGATTGCGTCATAGTAAAAGCTTTGTTATTGATACTTAAATACTAGGTGAGTTGTGCTGCCACGTTAATAGAATAACTAACCTCCATGAAGAATTTTTTTTTAACGGCGCCTGCAAGGGTTTATGGCCTTCAGGGAAAAGGGAGGCGTAGGTTCAAAAGTTGTATTAAAGCAGATATGATTTTGGCTATAAGTTAGCATGCTATAAGTCGTTTCTCTGGTGGCAATAAATCCATTAATGCAAGAGTATTTTGTACCCCGAAAACAAATATACAGTTGGTGATTAGCAGAGAGACTTCACGATTACCCGATTTGTTTTATATGTAGTCTGATTGTGGTTAATTGAGCTCTACTTGGGATTTACTTATCTGCCGATTCTGTATCCTTCCAACATAATAAAAAATACGATTGCCCCTAAACCTATTATTTAATAAATCCATTGTCGACTAATTTAAACCTCATACTTTTCATATGATATTAATACCTGTAACTTTTTTACCTACACCGCTGCCAGTTGGCTGGAGTGGAGTAGAGTGGCGTGGAGAGATTTAGGTGGCTCTTAACATTGAGATCTTGAGAGCCGACGAGGGTGAAGCGAGGTGGTGTGGAGCAGCGCCGGAATGCAATGGCGGGGAAACGGGAAATCCCCGAGAAAACCCGCCGACCAGCGGCATCGTCTGACACGATTCCGACATGCGGAAATCTGAGAACGATCCCTCCGGGAATCGGACCAAGTTCACCCAGATGGGAGGCAAGTAGTCTAACCACTACACAACAGCGACCCCGCCTATTGGCTGGAAGCACGTCGATCAGCTGCCCGTTAAAACATAACGTAGTTAGGGGCAGGGTTTATTTTCAGACGTTGTTTTCAAAAGTGCCCAATTAATCGAGAAAAAAAAATTCCAGGTTACATAGACTTGAAACCGTTATTCACCTTTTCAACTTGGTAACTGATAGAGTCCCTATCATTTCGCGTTATAATTTATTACCAAGTTAGGCGACACACATGTATATATTAAGTTTCACGTGTGTCACTGAACCTCCGCTTATTCGACACGCCCTCCAGAACTCACAACCAATAGTAAATATTCACCACTCTGGTGGCTTATGTTCCGTAGTTTGGCAAAGTTCACAGTTCCCAGTATTCCGATAACATATCAGTGACTATCCTCGGCGTGCGCGATACAATCGCATGATTTGTATTCATGTAAACCAACATTATCGTGACTGTGTGATGATGTGCAGTTTTAGGGGAGTGACTATTTCTCGTTAATAACTCAGTGTCACTTTCCACTTGTCATCTCTCTACAAACAGGCTGATTCACACTTATCAGAAGGTTAATAATACCAGATTACCGAGCGTGTTTTGTACGGCAGTACAATGCGTGACTCGAGCTCTGGAGGTCGAGAGTTCAATCCCAGTCAGTTGTTCTGGGTATGGTTTTCCGCTTCAGTTTATTTTCCATCCCTACTCTAAGCAAATTCCAGTACAGTTCCTTTATATA
Source organism: Clitarchus hookeri (assembly GCA_002778355.1). NCBI lineage: Eukaryota > Metazoa > Arthropoda > Insecta > Phasmatodea > Phasmatidae > Clitarchus > Clitarchus hookeri. Next base: position 59,554 of record NQII01002442.1, on the reverse strand, counting down.
AACTTTCGGAGTCCTCAGGCCACAGCCGTTTAATTAACGTTCTGCGCAGCCTCGTCGCATAAAAGAAACTGAAAATATTTTTTCTTATAACCACAGATTGGTGGTGTAGTTGGTAGTGTCGTCTCTCAGACCGGGGAATTTTGTTTTCGGTTGGCTACGCCGACGCTTGGAATTCTTCCAGGTTTGGATGGATTTGAATCACCTCCATGCTGTGGAAGGAATTGTTCCGTAAACTACCGACTATACATATCCCAAACCTTCACATAGCCACATGGTCTCGTATGTCAATCGGCTGAAACGTAAGCACGCCGGCCCATGGTTATAGCGTTTAATGATGTTTATGTTATTGTTTCTGTGTTTTGAAGTATTTTTCAATATTTTAAAGTATAATGTAAAAGTTTTTGTATTTCTGTTGGAAAATTATGTTTGTTTACGTTTTTTTGTGCGTTTGCCGCCTTTTTCAAAGCTTTGTCTCGATAGACGTTAAGATTCTTTAGACGTTGCGGTGAAAGTAAACAATATTTGTTTACAAACACGGAAGTGAAAAAATAAACACAATGTATTTTAATACTGATAATTTTATGTACAAAGTTGTTTGTATATGTTTATTTCTGGTTTAAAGTGTATTTGAAAGGAAGGGCGAGTGCCATAGATGAGTACCAGCGTGGCGCAGTAGACGCGTGCCGTGTACGGTGACGTAGGCAGCTATCAGGTGATTTTGACAGCTAAACGCCACTGACGTATTCGCGTTGTCCACATCTCAGGCAGCTCTAGAGCGGATGCTGGCTGTGGTTGGATACGGGAATATTGCGCCAAAATCTCGGAAGTCTGTTGCTAGCCCGCCTAGTTTCCTTCTTCTCGGTCTAGGCTTCGGCGATATCATTTGGTCTTAAATATGCTGCTCTCATAAAAATTTTATTTTGTGATTTTAAGTGTTTTTAAAGTCAAATATTGCAGTGAAATATGTTCTAAAGTATAATAGAGCAGAGGGCAGGTACAGAAGAGGCCCGATTATTATTGGATTGCTGAAATATGAGGAGATTAAGCCTAGTCCATTTGCATCTTTACCTAATAATGGCCGTGGGGCAGGAATACCGGCAAAGTACAAGTACCCTACCATGAACATTTGTAATTACTTTTAAGCATCTCATCTCAAAGCGACACAGTTTTATTTTGTTGTGGACAGTCACTGAACATAAATATTTATTTAAATTTGTCAACAGAAATTGGAAGATTTTTTTTCTGCCCAAAGAGTAGTGCCCTGAGATGTATAGAAATCTCATTCTCATAGCTGGCGCTCAAAACCAAAAGGAATTGAAAAAACCTTATGTTGATCTTGTGGATTGAACAGTGCTTTTGTATGTTGAATGGGAATTCAAGATTGTGTTATGTTACTGACAGACGTAAGGAATTGTATGATTGCAAGTGTGTGTTAAATGTTGAACAGTTTAATTTCTATAAACTTTCAATTTATTAAAATTAATGGACAAATGTTTTAGTGCTTTACTTGCAATGGTAGAGACTAGTACCATACCTCACCCTAGGTTCTGCTCAGACAAGTTTCATTTCTAATTTAACCGGTTAAGTTATCCACAAGTTCCAGTGAGTTATTTTGTTTGTGGAGGTAAGTTGGAGAGGGGAGACATAATTATTGATGTCCAGAGAGGGTTCTTGAGGCACTTTACACTTAGTTGGTACAGTATAGTCTATGTTCTGTGGTATCTGCAGGAACCCCTCACATCAATCACACACCATCAGCACACACAGTACGATTATTCATTGAATCATGAAAGTGCATCCCCAATGTGTGGTAAGTCAAGTGTCTCACAAAAGTATATATGTGTATGTCAATGTCAGTGTCTTCTCACCTCTTTCCCCCACTACAAATATAAATAATAAAATTCCTCCAGTTCTCTTCAAGGTTTGAAATTTTAGGGCTCTACGCCTCCATACGAGTTTTTTGAGCTGCCTTCACATAAATATGAACTTAAGGCCGAGAGTCTCACGAACAGCAACCTATAATTCGACATTAAGTAAGGACATCAGTGATACAAGCACCGCCTAGCAGACGGGAGAAACAAAATGGCAGTCAAGCACGAGCTAGTAATCGAAGACACCAGCGCCCCTAGTGGCAGCAGACGTAAACATATATGACCGATATAAATGCCCCTAGTGGCAGCGGACGTAAACAAATGACAATCGGAAACAAGATGGTGGCTGTAAGGGGGTAATTAGGAAACAAACCGGCGAACAGAACCAAAATGGCTGACAATGCAAACAAAAGTACTTCTGGGTACAATATGGCGATGATGACATCACCTAAATGTCAAGATCAATGGCAAACAATATGGCTGACACAACATAACGGTCCATGTGATATAATCCAAGATGCCGGACGGATTTACAGATCCACAGCGCCCGCCCCTTGGCCTCGGGTAGACTTAAGAAAAGCTAGCTGTATTGGTGTTTGTTGACCTCATGCAGCACCGGGCATACAGTTTCACTTATTATGCTGTATGCATTCGATAATAGAATCGGAATAGTATGCTAAGTGGTTAATCCGTTAATATGAAGTTTTCAGGTCCTGTGTAACAGTCTACGGAATGTGGACCTCAAGACTTCTTTGCGGTAGAATCCAAATCCACTTCAGAAAAAAAAATGAAGAAACGCAGAAGTGTAGCATATTCAGGAAGAGGTTGTAAAAGTTTTTTTCTTAATAAAACTCGAGCTCTGATTTATTTTTTCGCTCGCAGATCCTGCGGCATCTGCCGGGGCTGCAGCTCGCTTACTCGCCGCATGACGTCTTAGGGAAATAAAGTCGGCATCAAATATTAAAACGGGGCAGAGGGTCCAAAGATCGCGATATACATATGCGTGGCGTCCAGAGGGACGGAGGGTAAAAAAAAAGTTCCTCTCCCCCTTTCTCCCCCCTTTCCACCCACCCTGCGCCAGCGCGTTGGAAGATACAATATGCATGTGGATTCCCTCAGGGGCATGGCCATAGCGAGCCTCACACGAGCACAATATGCTCATGCATGCTGCGCATTCCGTGGAATGCACGCACAGATTCAGCGACCTGCCCCAACCAGGCACGCCAAGGAGAAACAAACGTCGGCTGCAGGTTAGTCACGAAAAAATAATGTAAAAACATTAATACAACTCATAGTATAAAGTGAATCCTAAGTGTGGTTTGAAGCTGAACCTGAATTACAAGCGTATTACAAATACTGGAGATGGCACAATGAGTGTCTGGATAAGGTGTAAAGTTAATTGTAACATGCGAGTTAATAATACAAGTATGCAACACATCATGGAAATGAAATCGAAATAAGGTTAGTATCCGGGATTATTTCCACGAAATAATTTGATGACAGCGAGAGACAGGTGTTGTAATGTTAACAGATCTTTGTTACGTTACATATTATCGAGACACTCAGTGATCCATCTTAAAAACTTTCTCCGATGTTTGTAATGAAATAGTCTTTCAGGTCCAACTTCAAAGATCGTAAAAGGTATATGTTTTCTCCTTTTTTTCGTTATAAACCCGCAGAAGCAGTTTGTCGGTCTAATTTAGATACAACCTGCATAAATAAAATCTCTGTTAAGGTAGAGAGATCCCATCGAACTTGGAACAATTCTTCAAATCTTCATAACGAAACTTCATGACCGGATACTAAAAATCAAAGCTTGACATGGCTTAGCGGAGTACTTATTAACGGAATTTTTGAAGTTTGTACGGCTTGTGTTATATCCGTATTTTCTCACATTGGACAGAAATTATTAAATAATGAACGAACCTTTCGTCACGGTTACAGGTGAGAAACGAATCACGCGAGAAAAATAAGTTATATTTCGGAATAACTGTTAAGGGAGCCATCTACTAGGGTATATTTTGCGTGGCCAAGCCCCAAACGAAGACCTAGACACACACAAAGCGCACCTCGCCATAGCCTCTACGCGCAAGGCACTAAACCGGCGTAGAGTCTTCCAGTCGGACCGAGTGAGATGGATAGTCCATTCTCGGTTACTTCCAACTTTTCTGAAACCTTGCTAAAGTTCTACTTCCAGTATATTCCTCCGCCACATTCATGCGCACTCAGTGTAATAATATTTTTTTCCATAAGAACTATTTCCTACTAAGCACTACCCAATTTTCTTGCTATGTTAATTCATATTAAAATTATAAATGAAATGTTTTAATTAATAGATAAAATATAAACAAAATTTTAATTTAAACAAAAACAAGGTACTTAAATGTTAACACAAGTATAAAACGTTTGTGAAACAACAGCCAAACATGTCATACATGATGTGATTTCTCATAGGTTTGATACAAAAAGTGTGAAGAAACCGCGAATAGACCGTGCAGTGTTAAACCTTTGGACTCGCATTTGGGAGGAAACGGATTCGAATCCCAGCCAGGCCATCCTGATTTCGCGTTTCCTTTGTTTCCCGAGATCACTCCAGGCGAATGCTAGGATCGTTCCTTACTACCGACCACGGCCAATCCCTTCTCCGCGCCCGCTTCACTGAGAAACTGGCTCCGTCTCTAATGACCTCACTGTCGACTAGACGTTAAAGCTCTGTCTACCTATCTTTCAGTTGGCAACTCGCCTCTATGAGACTTTCAGTGGCAATGATAAATGTAAATGTATTTTCGCCACTTCCTTGTGCTGCTTCTAAGTACCGTTCGCCAGATTTTAACCTGTTCAGTCCCGAATTCATCTATTAACTCAAGCGCTGCNTGAACTCAAGCGTTGCAATCGTTGGTTTTTTTTTTATGTCCGCTGTATCTGTGTCGATCGAGTTTTTCGCAGCCAATGAACAACGTGATGCGTGTTCGTTGCTGTCAGCATGGACCATTCACAAACGAGAGGCGTAGAAACTTCCAGCAAATCAAATCTCTCAGGAGGAAGGCGCTCAAAACACAGGCCACTGATTTCCTGTTGTGTACAGCGCTGACCATAAATATGCTTAATGTGCAACATGTCGCTGATCATGGATAAGGGGACTGAATGGGTTAATATACCGAAACATGATTCGAACATTACGTGACGCAACTATTCCTTTAGTGCGAAACACCTGGTTATGGACTAGAATCACAGGGCAGGTATGGATACATAGTCGTTTTTTGGCGAGAGCTCAGTTAGTTGGATTGTTAGTCACGCCTTATAAGCCTTCTGACATAAAAGCACCAAAAATTGGGATGATAATGAGCCCTTTGTAATAAAAATTAAATTCAGGAAAAGCGTTTAATTTTTCGTAAAACGTGTTTTCCGTAAAACCGTACAACATTGTATAGTGTCGACACGCGAAACAGATTTTCAGTTTTCTGTCTTATGTTTGAAATGTGGCGTGTTGCAGTCCGTTTGTGACGGCACGTGGTTTTTTTTTTCTACTTGCGTTTGCGCAGGTTACGTACTGTCTTGCAGCTTAAGGATGGTTCAGAGGACTATTCTCTTGTTAAGCGCTACTAACACTAGAACGTAAATTTAATGTCACATTATTATTGTGCTAACATTTGAACTTAGTAGCGGAGTTCCCTCTAATTGCTTCTATGGATTGCCCCGCGAGTGTGTCTGACGTGCATGTGAGTATTTTTATCATCTCGTTGCTACACTGTGGACAAGTTTCTTCTTGTGGTGGCGGGAAACCCTTCGTGCTATTTAGGGAATACTCGCCCATAGGAGCCAAAGTTAGAGCAAATATCCAGAGCTATTACGTTTCCAACAATTACTTAAAGAGTTTAAGCAATTTTAATTACATACTTTCCATTTGTAGAGACGATGGTTTATCTCGCAAATAGTCGACTGTTTGCTAGGATTCAACGTACTGACAACACATGTCAGGCAGTTTTCTTTCGTTATTGACTGTCATGCGTAGAGATCCGGAGATTTTGCAGATTCGTCTGAGGGCAAGTTGAACTGCATTCACGTGTACACATGTGTTTGTGTTTCTATTGGTCCATAGTTTGTCAGATACGCCCCGAACGACTTTCAACCAATAACGAACCCGCAAAGAAAATAATAACTGAATCCCGTGCTATCCACTCTGGAGTTTAACTGGAGTAGTAGCTAATTAATACTAACAAATGCTTGAATCACAAAGGATCGTGGAGTCTAGCTTGTCGCCGAATTAATACACGGAATTTCAGGGTCTTTATACATTAGGGACACCCGATTTTAGCGAAAGGATTTCATGGCCATTGAATTTCATAGCACTTTAGATCAGATCCACTTTCGTGATTGGATGATTTACGCGTAACGCGTCTTATGTGCATGTCCGCGAATCACAGACATACAGTGCCGGGGTGACCTTACTCTTATTGGCCAGTCAAGTAAGGAATGGTTTTTCTCACAAAAAACAAGCGGGAAATAAACAAAAGATAACAACTGATGTGCCCGTAGCATATTGAAATATAACATTCGCGTAAATATTTTCGCGAAAATTCGAGTGTCCCTATATGCTACATCCATATGAGTGCGAACGGGATACGCCAGGTGTGCCAAGGAACACCCTAAAGACCAGCATATTTAATAATGTAAAATTGTGTACTTTGAGATTTATTTATTATTCTGGAATTTTAGCATTTCATGAGCATGCTGGTCTGCTGTATGAGCATATTCTGAGGAATAGAAATCGTTGTATACAAATTAGTAGGGGCGTGTATTTTTCGCGAAAAGACTTAAATACCAGCTGTACTCAAAAAAAATTGAGTTCATATGCAGTTTCGTGGTTGAATGATTTTAAATGTCACGTGCCCCTAGTTTCTGCCTGAATCATGGACGCTCAATATCCGAGTACTTTATTCTGATTGACCCAGTCAAATAAGAACATGCCTTCTCACGTTAACGCGCGGTCAATAACCAAAGGAAGTTGTGGTTGTGGACGTAGGATAAGTATAGCACGAGCATAAATCTTTTCGCGAAAAATGCATGGCCCTAAAAATTAGTCTTCTCTATCGATTTTTCCATAAATATTCTAGGAAATAAATTCAGAATGTAGTATTTCTAAAGCATCCTATTTTGGCACAAATTTTGCTTAGTTATCACTACTTCATACCTTAAATTTAAAAATTTCTCGGGAGAAATACCATTGGATTTCCACTTTCATGTGACCATCGGCGATTCTTGAACTTTGTGCACGCCCTCAAAATGACGGCTGGGCACACCTATGGCTACACCCCCTTCACAACAAGAGCATGGGCACTGCTTCTGAAGAGGTCACAGATATTTCCTGGTAACGAACCACATATAATAGCTGTCGACTTAGGACTCTCCGCTATCGCAAGAGAACAGTGAGTGGGTGATTCACTCGAGTTACACTCGTGTGGTGCCTGTGACCAGAGGGCTGATCTCACACTTGAATGAAGCAACAGGCAGTGAGTCACTCCCCTACCCGTAGCGGCAAGCAACTCACCTATAACTGTCTCCACCTTTAACCCCTTTTACTTATGCATTAATTTTCTTGCTCCAGTTGTTACAAAATAAGAGATTTTTGATCTGAGAAGTACTTGCGAATTCCTTGTAATAACTTACGTAATGGAACCTTCGAAAAGAATTTATATTGGTTCGTGGCACCGGCAGGAACCATTACTAAAATGTTGGTATGTTAGCAGAAGTGTTCCAAGTGTAGTAACGGGGGACTTCGGCTTACAACAAAGTTTTTGCGAAATAATCGGTCAGACAAAGCTGGAAAAAGGCTGTTGGTGTGGTCTTGGGCGGTGATGAGACCCTTTCATTGAAGTTGTTCTCATTAAAGTACACGCGCTCCCCGTTTGTCCCTTGCTATAAATCAACGGATATTGCAAGACGTCATAAAACTTATGAGTGTCAACTACCCGTGTCAACGTACTGGCATGTGCTCGCAGGACAATGTCTCCTGATGAGAACTGGTCGCCGCTCACCACTGCAGCGATTTCATTCATTAAAGGTGCACTGTAGCGCATTTTATGCTCTCCACGCGGAGCCCGACCAGCATGGATGATTACCTTAAAATCCTCGTGAGGCAGGTTCTCTGAAACGGTTTTTAATGTGTTTATAAATATGTATTCATGCAACATTCTCTGAATTTTCAACACCGTGTCTCTTTCAACTCCTTGAATAAATTGGCAGCGGCGGTTTGTTTCAATTTCTTCGTTACAAATGAAATATACCTGCAAGAATTTATGCTGTTCATTGACAGCTGGAAAAAGTGCACCTATTCTATGATAAACTTGTCCTTGAACAGTAAACGTTGGTGAAAATCTGGGCATTATTATCTCCCTGTCAACACCAAAAGATGTCATTTGGAAACATGAGTTGTACTTTCTGATCCTATTTAAAAAGCGTCGTGATTCATCAACATCATACAAAAAGAGAGTTATCAGAGGCTCTTCTGGCTCACCAAGTAAAGGAAGGGAAATTTTCCCGCTGGAACAGCACATCCATGTGGTCTTATCTTTCCATTTCAAAGCGCTANCCCTGTCAACACCAAAAGATGTCATTTGGAAACATGAGTTGTACTTTCTGATCCTATTTAAAAAGCGTCGTGATTCATCAACATCATACAAAAAGAGAGTTATCAGAGGCTCTTCTGGCTTACCAAGTAAAGGAAGGGAAATTTTCCCGCTGGAACAGCACATCCATGTGGTCTTATCTTTCCATTTCAAAGCGCTACAAACCCGGCACAACTTGTCCATGAGTCCAATAACAATAACTCTGTGATTCTTATAATCAAGTAATGGATCGTAATTAAATGCCGCGTCATTAAATACAGACCAAGTGTTTCTTTGAAGAGCTCGTTGACGTTCCGCTTGGAGTTCCGCGTTTGCGGTTCTTCTCGCCTGTGGCTGTTCAGGTGTGTTGGATGCCCTTAAATCAGTCTGTCGTTCTACTTGTTCTTCCAGTCGTAGTTGAGTCTGAACAGGCGTTTCGGAGGCTCTAAATAGGGCTTGACGCTCAGCCGGTTCATCTAAATGCAGCTGCGTTTGTTCACGCATCTCTGGGACTCTCAGAGCGGCTTGACGCTCTGCCTGTTCATCTCGACGAAGTTGAGTATCGGCAGGAATCTCTAATATCCTGAGATTTTCCTGGCGTGCGGCCTGTTCTTCTAGCCTTTCTTGAATCTGAGCAGGCGATTCAGAGGCTCTCAAAGCAGCTTGTNTCGACGTTCCGCTTGGAGTTCCGCGTTTGCGGTTCTTCTCGCCTGTGACTGTTCAGGTGTGTTGGATGCTCTTAAAGGTGCCTGTCGTTCTGCTTGTTCTTCCAGTCGTAGTTGAGTCTGAACAGGCGTTTCGGAGGCTCTTAATCGGGCTTGACGCTCAGCCGGTTCATCTAAATGCAGCTGCGTTTGTTCACGCATTTCTGAGGCTTTCAAAGCGGCTTGACGCTCTGCCTGTTCATCTCGACGGAGTTGAGTATCGGCAGGAGTCTCTAATATCCTGAGATGTTCCTGGCGTGCGGCCTGTTCTTCTAGCCTTTCTTGAATCTGAGCAGGCGATTCAGAGGCTCTCAAAGCAGCTTGTCGCTGTGCTTGCTCTTGTCTTCTCAGTTCGGCATCTTCTGAAGACTCTTGCGATCGAGCAAATCTTTTCGCTCGTGCTTGAGACGATGCTCTTGAAAGACTTGATTTTCGTTTGCAAGGCATTATTTATTTAACAGACTGTGAAAAACTAAACAACAAAAAAAACTGTCAAAAAAGTAAACAAAAACAAATACCAAACCAACAAATCCAATTTAAAGTGCAAATCAGTACCAAAGGTAAATTCAGTATAATAAATTGAACAATATTCTAATATTCCTAAACAACAAAACCGAAACGAAAAGCGAATCAAAGGAAACCAAAAGCAAATGCAGTCAATTGAAACTGTTTGCACGCCATGTATTGTCAATTTTTAAAACTACAACTGGTATGTCGTATAACATAGAGTGATTAACGGAAATTACATACTGAGTAAATTTTTTGAGATATTTTCTCGCGATAAAAAGTAGCCAATATCACCTATCAGCCCTCCAACTATTTCTGTGCAAGAAATTACGTCGATCTGTTGCTCGGTTTCGACGTCGCATTGTTGACATTGCATTGTTATTCCGTTTGTGTACCTTTTTATTTTCCAATAAGAATTTCCCCGAGGGAATGATATATTTTCTCGGGATAAAAAGTAGCCTATGTCACTTCCCGGCCCTTCAACTATCTCTGTGCAAAATCACGTCGATCCGTTGCTCCGTTGCGACGTGAAAGAAGGACAAACAAACAAACAAACACACTTTTTCATTTATAATATTAGTAAGTATAGATGCATGTGAGTAGGTATAAACACTGTGTTAGCCACGAGTGCAAGCCACTTGATTTTGGAAGTTCTCATGGCGAAGCATTTCTGTATTGAAACTTGGCAATATAGCACATTTAAATTAACCTCTGAAGCGTGTCTTTTAACAGGCACCCTCCCTGTTAAGTTGGCAGCGATTTACGAAAAGTAGTTCCATGTTTTAACGTCGTATTAAAAGTGCGTCTTTAAATCTGTGATCGTTTAATTTATTTGCTTTAGTTTCGGTTTGTTTTATGCAAAAAATGAGTAAGAATTAGCCAATTAGAGACATATTTACACCCAAAGAATTTTGCAGAGTCTTTTGACGTACGAATTAAGTAACTGGGTCGATGGCAGTGTTAATTTCACACGTAGCGTAAGGATGCAAAGGGATCAGAAAAGTACATCTGAAGCAGGGTTTATTTTAAACATGCTATGAATAAAACTAGGTTTCTTATGGGAGATTTTGGCATAAGTGAAATATCCGCCACAAGGTGCGTTGGTGTCCCAAAGAGACTACTTATAAAGTGGCAGTTAATCGAGAAATTATCTTTTATTTACGGGTATAAGTTAGTGTTTGGTTCGAACTGCGATATACATACTCGTACTTACCTGTGTTGAAATAATAAGTAATACCGTCATTTTTTTAAAACGATTATGCAAGCTCTCTTCGATGTAAGTGGCTGTTTCACTTCTGTATACTCAAGTATTCTGTGTTGTAGTGATCGCAAGTGAACTTTGTGCCCCTAGTATAAATAACAAAAGGAGGTGTTACTCTGTAACAATTTCAGCATTTAAATCTTTTTGTTTATGTTTTCATTTCTTTTGAGATGAATGTTTATTTATTTTGAAACATAATTTTTAAAGCAACTACCCTCAGGCATGGCTATGTTTGTAATTCAGGAAATCACATCTAAATTTTATTGATTTATTTTGGTTTGTTTACATTTTACGTATTTTGACAGTTCTACTGGTTTCATTAATTTTGTTTTGTGAACTGAGCTAAATTATCTTTGGGAGTTCTATTTATTTTGTCAACGTTTTTTTCTTTGCAATTTACATGGTTTAATGAAGCGGTTTGGTCACGGAGGAACGTATTAAATTACAGAACTTATAAAGACTGTGGCATGTCAGGAAGTGACATGTTATTGAAATTTCCCGTCTTTAATTAGCGTCCCCGTGTGAACCCCGTAGCTAATTACTCTCTCCTCAGACGCCATGACAAGCGGGACATCATAAAATTAGTCTGCAATAATTTCTTTAATTTTGTAATTACTGCCCATCATAATGGTAGGAAAGGCGTTAGAGAGGCGACTGGTTGAATTAAATATGCGGGGAATGAACTGAAGAGGCACAAAACGCATTGCACATAGTTTTGAAGCTCTACAACGACGTCTACTGCAGTCTCCGCCAAAGCTGTATAAATATGACCTACGTCGGGTATGTTAATGCTAATTTTAATGATTTTACGAAAGTGTCCTGCAAAAACTTTTGTGTTATTTGGATCACGAAATTATTTGAAATTTCAAAGAGTAACATTTAGACTCGTAAATTAACTTTTTTGAATTTTTAATAAATGCTTAATTTGGTAGGACAGTAACCAGAAGCTTGCAGATAAGAGGTCATGTTCTAAAGCCGTACCAAATTATGAACACTTTAAGAATATTATTTGCTGAACTACAAATGAGTCAGTTCAATTTCTATGCCTCACGTAAATTNTTATGAACACTTTAAGAATATTATTTGCTGAACTACAAATGAGTCAGTTCAATTTCTATGCCTCACGTAAATTATCCATTTTATCTGTTAATATTTTGAGAGGTGATTTATCAGTTCAGATTGCAACTGTTTTTCTGTTTACAGGACAACAATTTTTCATTGAATTTTATATAAGTATTTTTGGATTTTCTGCAAAGATTAATTTTTTTGTAATAGTAATGAATTAGCAATTCTCACGCACTTCTTCCTTAACAAAACTGCAATTATTTTCACACCAATTGCACGTCTTATGCTTTGTAAAGATTTTGGAGTATTTAGAATTTAATTTCCAGGAATTTTTCTTGTTTGAGGGTCTTGTGTTCATACGAATAGTACGAAATTTTGTCTGTTGCCAGTGCATGATTCTTTGAAGGGTAGTGTGTTTCACATATTTACTACATTCATTAAGCGTTCCTTTCAATGTGCCAGAAATATTATTTTTCATAACTTACCTGATACAAGAAGTAAAAATCAGATACAATTACAGAACAAATCAAAGTATTGAGCATTTTCCCCCTACGCCCAGTGTCAGTCAGAGGAAAGCTGACTTGAGTGAGGCTAGACGCTACGAGCATTGAGGAAGCAAGCGGCACAGTAGGAATTTTGCTATGCATCACTCGCACGCCCCACAAATCACAAACTAATTAATTACACATTAAACATTTTCCTTTCTTTTTCAACACAAACATAGCATTTATGCTATTTTCGCACACAGTCTGCAGTGAAGCCAGCAGTAAACACGTAAGACAGGCAACACACAGCACACCAAAGGTATTTACAAACATTGGTAGTTTTTATGCTGATGTTTGTAAGGGATTAAAGGGCTTCCTAGTTGTCGTATGGGTATCATTGTAAGCAATTGTGTATATTCTAATTTTTAAAAAACTATGGAATATTTCAATGTAAATTTTTGTTCGGGACAAAAACTGAGAGTTGATATTTGGTTGCTGATCATCAATTTGGTTATTGAAACACAAATGTGGTCGTTGAAAAGTGTCGAAGTAAGCAAAAGTATATGTAATCGCCCTCTCTGTTTACGATATTTATTCTTCTGTAAAACAGTATTTTAAACTATAGCGACAATGCTGTATCTTTTATGAATAGACTGCTGTATCAAAAACCCTTTAGTCACCGCTTTAAATTCTGAGCAAACAGAACTCACGTTAAGCGTATTTATGCTATTTTTCATTGCCGTCGCAATGCTCACTTACGGCTGGACGTAAACTTGGGGGTTTAAAAATTTCAACTAGGTAGGCACCTTAAGAATACATGGGTCTGAGATATATATTATTTTTTTTCGTTTTCGGGGCACGGCGATACGGGCGACAATAACACAGCGCGATCAGCGCGCCGTCGCCCCTACGCGCAAGGTGCTGGACCTGCGTGCATGCTCCCGTTGTTACGCTTTCCTGTGCAAATGAGATATGTAACAGTAGGATATTATTAAATGCTACGAAAAGTCCACAGATTAAACTACGACTGTACAGTTTTACTTGTATTCCTACCTGTCAAAGGAACTGCGCAGGCAAGCTCAAGAAATACAATTTTTTTAAACCAATTTCACGATTTTTTTTTCTCAGAGTTAACTTGACATTATAAAAACAAAACTGTACGGGTCTAAATAATTGTTTTTTTTTCCTTCCCTTATCCTTTCTGATGAAAAGCCGTATTCCCAGGACCTTTATTAGCTCAGATGCGAGCAAAACTGCAAACAAAGAATGCCCACAGAAAATATGTCCGGACTACCAAGTCTTAAGTCGTAGTTTCTTCCAATTGTAAACCCAGCTTGAGGCAGCTGCGACGGACGCAGGGTGGCAGGGAGAGTAGGACGCTCGTGGCCGCCATGTGCAGTGTCGAGAGAGCGGGTCGTCCTCTCTCGTCCGCATTGTCACGGAGCGAGAGAGAGAGAGAGAGAGAGTAACGATCCACTTAGCGAGGCCACCCCCCGGCGTCGAAGACTGTTTCTGCAGCTCCCCCAACACAAATGAGAATTCAGACCGCCCTCCCCCACCGCCTCCCTCCCACGACGGACCACCCTGAGCGGGCGACGTGGTGCGGCGCGGCGCATTAGACCGGCGTCCATTCCCAGAGGGATAAGCGGCGCCGCGGCATAAACAATGCGCCGAAATAAACTAAGATAGTGTCGGGCGGCAGGGCCCAGCACCGGTCACCTCGTAAAGACGGTGCTTCGCTCCTAATGTTGTGTTATGTATGGCCGGCCGGCGCGAGAGGGAGAAAGTGGGGGGGTTGGCAACGCGGGAATTTCCCTTTTACCGCCCGAGCTGCGAGGGTGGAAGCTGCAGGGGTGTCCATACGAGCACATCATCCTCATCCTCCTACTACCGGCCGTAGCAGGCTTCCGGTACGTCTCTGCGATATGGCAATATTTCTGAAATATCGCAACTGCGATATGGCTCGACGGCGTAGAGCGATATATCGCATATAGCTGTATAATGTAGAGACCTGAAAACTTCGCAGATTCATTTCGGGACAAGCTATAAATAAAAAAACGTGTACGTATGTTTCACGTATGCAATTGGTCCGTACGTTATTTGACACTTCCTTCAGATCTTTGGGCCAATAACAAACACACAACAAAATGCTTGACCAACCAGGGCCATCCACCCTGACAATAAGCAACCAATAAGACGTTCATATCTGATTGTTTGAACAAAGGACTGTGAATTCTAACCTACAAGTCAACAAATTCGCGAAATTTTCAGGTCTCTAGGTATCAGCGATATCAGTATGACTGATAATTGCGATGCCGATATTTGCGGTATCAACGTAAACTATATTTACGATATATCGCCATTAATTTTCCATACTTCCTGGGAACGATTTATCGTACCGACACCGATATGGTCGTAATGTTTCGAAATGAAATAGAAACGTTAATATCGCACAGCATTCCGGTGATGGTATGCGAGATAATTCTATTTTTAGAGATCGTGAGAAGATTACTTTTGGTGTGTTCAAGACCTTTGGAGTTTTAGTATAAACGTTTAATAAGGTATATAACTTTTTTGAAAACAAAATACTTCAAAATGGAAAAGCCAGGGATTTAATATGTATTAAAAAGTATTTTAAATCATAAAATAAAAATGTATGAATAAATATTTATACTAAAACAAAAGAATATATGCTATACGAAACAACTATTTTGGGAAATTCACTGGACCACAAGTAAATCGTTATGAAAGAACCATATTTCTGGGAGAATAATCCCTTTCCCTTGCATGGAAATAATTTTCCTTACATAATCCAGGGAAACATATTTGTCTGTGTGGCATTTACGCACTCCTCTCACGCGTATTAAATTGCACCCTTTCTGCGACTAGAAAACATTGCGTGTGATAGCTTCGCGTCTTTGCCCCAAAAAGAAAGTTACACAGGGCCTAGTTTTCACATTAACTGCATGTCAAAACCACAAGTTTGCGGTTTTGGAACAAGAAAATATAAATAAACAGAACCATATTGATAATAAAAAAGAAAAAAACTCGAAAGACCTTTTGCAACTCAAGAACAGTAAGATCGTTATTTTAAAACATGATTCTGCAGCAACTATTAAATAAATCTGAAATAGCATAGAATATAATGGCGTTTGAAGTAAATATAAAACAATGCATTTATCAGCCACCCTTAAATGTGCACTTACGAAGTCACTGCCTGGTTTGTTCTTTCCGCCCATTTATAATCCCGCCATAGTCACGTAAGTAAAGTTAAATTTGTTGCAATTACTAAAGTGAATGTTAACACTAAAATAAATGCAGTTCGGTGTAACAGTTAAAAAATACTGATTTCAGACGTACTTAACTATCTGCGAACAGGATATAGATGATAAATAGTTGTTGGGCTCATCTTGCACAAAAAAAAATTTGTTCGCTTGAGTATTGTACGTGACTTAAAAAAAGTATTCAACACCATTAAATTGTAACACAAGGCTGCGGCATAACCGTGTATCGATAAACAATGCAGTCATATTTCCGAGAAAAAAAATTAAGATTTTGTTTATTCCAATTTTAACAATATTTAAACAATTGTTTTGGTCTAGATAGTTAAATGAACCCGCGCAAAATATTTCATTTGAAGAGGAGCTGGGAAGATGCAAACAGACGAAGTTAGATCGCAAGCATAACATCAGATCTCCCGCCATGTCTTGATTGTCCAGGGCAAACACGAGCACGGGATTGTTCGTTGAAATGTTTACGCAAGACACTTGAACAAATATTTGCGCCCGAGATGATTCAGTTTCTTCNGCACGGGATTGTTCGTTGAAATGTTTACGCAAGACACTTGAACAAATATTTGCGCCCGAGATGATTCAGTTTCTTCACCGGAAACGAAATTTTTCCCTCCCGGTATAATCCATCTCGAAATACTGTTGGGACATAGTGCCTGCCCTGAACTCGAGACAGATGTTGAACTCTATTGTCGCTCTGAAATGTAGTCGCACGAGTTCTCTGAAAACGGCAAGTGGACATTCGGTGAGGTCACTTCCTTCCGCTGCTTGGCTGACTCTCAGCGTAAACACATCAGCGTGCTCTCGTAACCTACAGTGGCGGACAACGACTCTTCCTTCAGAGTTGTGCGGCGAGAATGATTTTTAACGACTCACCCACCCAACCAACTTTGGAACTGCAGTGTTGTATACGAAGCTCAAGCACGTAAACATACAGAGAAGTACTGTTGCATAACAGTTCCTCTGACCATTGCATAGCGCCCTATAAAGGCTGTTCACGGTAAACTGGGCTCTTTCGAAAGCCCTGCCGAAGATTTACTTGTACGCAGATGTACAATTAACATTTCCTTGCGCCTGAACCTTTTATCCATGCATCTGTCAAAGAAAGCTGTTAAAGTATTAGAAAAGTAATTATTTTACAAATTTGCCGATTCTTAACATTTACGTTCATTAAAAAATTAGAAAACAAAATAATTAATTGTAGTGTTCACAAATATTAACTTAACAGTTTTCATTCAACGTTAAGAGACAAAAGTTTACTCCATCGGTACCAACTTTACTTGCTGCACGCCGGTCAGCTTGCCCGTTAAAATATACGACGATAGAAACGTTGACATATTTCAAAGGTTATTTTGAAAAGTGCTCTGTTAATCGTGATCAGCCTATAATAAATTGTAGTGCGATAAGACAAGATAAGATAACATAACTTATCCACCTGTGCTATGTCAGTTGAAGTGCCCACATCCTTTAAAAGGTGCAGTGGTCACTTCAACTGGCATACGGATTGTCTTCTTGTCTTGTTACTATTCAATAGTGCAGGTTTAGGCTATTATCTATTCCCGGTTTTTCCCCCATTTTTTAAATAAAACCTTTGAAAAATCACCCTAAGTATTATGTAATTGGTTGTTTCCTATCTATGTCGTATATCACAAACGTTTTATACTTGTGTTAACATAAAAGTACCTTATTTTTGGTTAAATTTAACTTTTATTTGTATTTATCTATAAATTATATTATTTTACTTATAATTTTTTTGAGCAAAAACGGGGAGAAAATAGGTGTGTTGGTAAAACCTAGTAGGAAGTAGTTCATATGCAAAATTGTATTACAGTGAATGCGCACAAATGCGGTGCGCTGTCCCTTTGGTGTAATTTTCTAGATTCGGTTAAGCTTCATTTACATTAGGCGGAGGAATATCCTGGAAGTAGAACTTTAGCAGGGCTCCAGAAAAGTGTGAAGTAACCGTGAATGGACTATAACAGTTAATTTATTTACCGTCGGATTTCCGTAACTGACGTGTTTAAGACTAAAACGCTTTTCTTGTACTTAGAAGCCGGAAGGATTCGCGGGTTCATTGACCTCTAGACTAGATTCTACAGTTGCGTACGATCACGCAGGCGAGCGATCCTCATGAGTTGCTGTCACAGAGGAAGGCGATGACTGGTTCTCCATTTCGCCGCGTGTTTCTTATTGGCGCAGAGTTCTTCAGAAGGTGTCGAATAACGCGTGTACCAATTGCAAAAGTAACCTAAACGTAAGAGTTTTTGAATTCTAGCTTGGCAAAACTGAATCCGCGAATTCCTCAGGTCTCCACCTATACCTAACCAGCGTAGAGGAAGAAGCACAAAGATCGTGATAATAATTTAAGTAAACTAAAGATGAAAGGAGAATATAATAACTGTGATAATTTGTTGAATGCGTAACATCGATCTATGGTCAAATATTTGTGATGAAAATTTCCAAAGGCGAGTGAATGTCAAGGAGTGGAGGGGAGAGATTTAGGCGGCTTTTAACATCGAGTTCTTGAGAGCCGATGAGGGTGAAGCGAGGTGAATGTGCGGAAACGCCGGAATGCAAGGGCGGGGGAAACGGGAAAATCGCCGAGAAAACCCGTAGGTAGGCCAGCGGCATCGTCCGGCACGATTCCCACATGTGAAAATCCGGGAGCGACCCCGCCTGGAATCGAGCCCGGTTCGCCTAGGTGGGTGCCGAGTAGTCGCACCACTAGACCACCGCGACCCCCAAAGGATTTAAAAAGAAACTACAATTACACGATGCACTTTATCTTTATTACTACGCCATAAAGTTACAAGGTTCCCGCTAGTGTCTCGTGGAGGCGAGTTGATGGCGGGCAGATAGCACGCCGGATCATCGCTTGCGCGGATGGACACCTGATTCTCGCGAAAAGAGTTTCACGCAACCTATACTTCAATTCGCTACGGGCCCACCTGCAGTCATCCTTTGGCTATTGGCAACATTTCTTTGCGAGAAGTTGGTGTGATACGTGATGTAGGCCCAGTCCATTCACGGTTACTTCCAACTTTTCTGAAGCCTTTCTAAAGTTATACTTCCAGGATATTCATTCGCCTCAAGCAAAACAAAATCTTAACCGAGTTTCCGAGTTTAGAAAATCACACCAAAAGGGACATCGCACAGCATTCGTGAGCGCTAAGTGTAATAATATTTAACATTAGATACTTCTTATAAGCTGTTCATGGTAAAGTGAGCACTTTTGAGGCCCTATTTACTTTTTCTTATCAGCAATTTTTAATCCTTTAACCACCTTTTCAAAGAAATAGTGTCATGTAAGTAATAAACACAGTGCGTATATTCCACCGCTTTCGGAAGTTAACGTCTAAGGCTACAATAAAATATTTTTATTGACTATTATTCCAAATGTGAGGACCTTCATAAGTGCTCACTTTACCGTGAATAGCCTATACTAGGCATTATCAACACACACACATTTTCTCACTGTTTTTTATTCATATGAGTTATAAATGAAATATTGTAATTTATAAATAAAATATAAGTAAAAGTTTAATTTAACTAAAAATAATATAGTTTTTCCAACAGAATTATAAAACGCATGTGATTACATGACACATTTAGGAAATAACCAAACACGTCATACATGGGGTGATTTTTCAAAGGTTAGATTGAAAAAGTGTAAAGAAACCGTGAATAGACTATACTTGAATTGTCCAACATGAATTAGTTTACACCGGTAACGAACGTCTGTGTGATTTGCGGTCAGGCACCCAAGACATGTAGAAGTTGAAACCATTCAATTGTGAAGCAGGACCCGAGTCGTGTGCCTTCGTCGTATAGCATTGGTATACCTGGAGGTAAGGTTGCCAAACACTCAGGGTAAGAATAGTATACATTCACTCAGCTAAAGGACATGCCATTAAAAAAGAGGACAATACAAATGTAATAGCGCCGCAGATGATTAATAATGGATGTTCATGCATTCGTTTTTTTTTCTCATGCAACTTTTAATATTAATATTGTAAAAAAATTGTTTAATCGGGTTGCTAGCATTTCAAGAAAATAATTTTCAAAAGTTCAATTAGAAACGTTAAAACAAGTCAACTTATACCAGGAAAATAAACCTGTATGCTTTCAGTTGTCTTAAACAATAAAACATTTTAATACACACACTTCAGTTTAAAAATTAATCTAAACGGGAAATTTAGAACAAAAGTCGTGAACATGATTTATATGGGTTATCAAAGAACATACGGAGGTTTTTATATGTGTTATCATGTGAATGTTGTCAGTAACAAGTTTTCTTGTACAAAAAGTAATATCAACTTTTTTTGTAGAGAAATATAACAAAATTAGCCGGATATTTTTGGTCGGCATGAAAGATCCGGCTGGTCACAGAAAAACGCTCAAAAAAGGAAGAATTTCGTCTTCCTTTTGCGTGATGTGTGGTAACCCTAGCCGTGGGTGGGGGGTCCCATAATCTTAGAGTTACCCCGTTCGGTTGCACATTATTTCCCAAGTTCTAAGTGTTGCAATCACGTAATATTTTGTACGTGCTGCACTTGCGTTCAGCAGTTTTCTCATAGCCAATGAACATGCNCCCACCTGCAGTCATCCTTTGGCTATTGGCAACATTTCTTTGCGAGAAGTTGGTGTGATACGTGATGTAGGCCCAGCCCATTCACGGTTACTTCCAACTTTTCTGAAGCCTTGCTAAAGTTCTACTTCCAGGATATTCATTCGCCTCAAGCAAAACAAAATCTTAAGCGAGTTTCCGAGTTTAGAAAATCACACCAAAGGGACATCGCACAGCATTCGTGAGCGCTAAGTGTAATAATATTTAACATTAGATACTTCTTATTAGCTGTTCATGGTAAAGTGAGCACTTTTGAGGCCCTATTTACTTTTTCTTATCAGCAATTTTTAATCCTTTAACCACCTTTTCAAAGAAATAGTGTCATGTAAGTAATAAACACAGTGCGTATATTCCACCGCTTTCGGAAGTTAACGTCTAAGGCTACAATAAAATATTTTTATTGACTATTATTCCAAATGTGAGGACCTTCATAAGTGCTCACTTTACCGTGAATAGCCTATACTAGGCATTATCAACACACACACACATTTTCTCACTGTTTTTTATTCATATGAGTTATAAATTAAATATTGTAATTTATAAATAAAATATAAGTAAAAGTTTAATTTAACTAAAAATAATATAGTTTTTCCAACAGAATTATAAAACGCATGTGATTGATTACATGACACATTTAGGAAATAACCAAACACGTCATACATGGGGTGATTTTCCAAAGGTTAGATTGAAAAAGTGTAAAGAAACCGTGAATAGACTATACTTGAATTGTCCAACATGAATTAGTTTACACCGGTAAAGAACGTCTGTGTGATTTGCGGTCAGGCACTCAAGACGTGTAGCAGTTGAAACCGTCCAATCGCGAAACAGGACCCGAGTCGTGTGCCTTCGTCGTATAGCGTTGGTATACCTGTAAGTAAGGTTGCCAAACACTCAGGATAAGAATAGTATACATTCACTCAGCTTAAGGACATGCCATTAAAAAAGAGGACAATACAAATGCAATAGCGCCGCAGATGATTAATAATGGATGTTCATGCATTCGTTTTTTTTTTCGCATGCAACTTTTAATATTAATATTGTAAAAAAAATTGTTTAATCGGGTTGCTAGCATTTCAAGAAAATAATTTTCAAAAGTTCAATTAGAAACGTTAAAATGTTCTCACTATCAGTTAGCATAAAACAAGTCAACTTATACCAGGAAAATAAACCTGTATGCTTTCAGTTGTCTTAAACAATAAAACATTTTAATACACACACTGCAGTATAAAAATTAATCTAAACGGGAAATTTAGAACAAAAGTCGTGAACATGATTTATGTGGGTTATCAAAGAACATACGGAGGTTTTTATATGTGTTATCATGTGAATGTTGACAGTAACAAGTTTTCTCGTACAGAAAGTAATATCAACTTTTTTTTGTAGAGAAATATAACAAAATTAGCCGGATATTTTTGGTCGGCATGAAAGATCCGGCTGGTCACAGAAAAACGCTCAAAAAAGGAAGAATTTCGTCTTCCTTTTGCTTGATGTGTGGTAACCCTAGCCGTGGGTGGGGGTCCCATAATCTTAGAGTTACCCCGTTCTGTCGCACATTAATTCCCAAGTTCAAGTGTTGCAATCACGTAATATTTTGTACGTGCTGCACTTGCGTTCAGCAGTTTTCTCATAGCCAATGAACATGCCAAGTGCTCGACGATATTAATATTAACCATTCATGTCAAACAGGAAGGCTATCGAAAATTTCACAAATCAGATTAGCCACAATGAATGAATAGTGGGGAGATTTGGCCGGCCCTTAACATCGGGGCCTTGAAAGCCGATGAAGGTGGAGAAGCGCCGTAATGCAACGGCGGCGGAAACGGGATATCTCTGAGAAAACCTGCTGACCTGCCCGGTTATCCTAAGTTGGAGGCGAGAAGTCTAAACACTACACCACCATGGCCCCTATATTGGAATCACATTAGATAAACTAAATATCGGTATAAATCGTCAATATATTTCAACGACAGTTTATTGGAATCAGTATCTTTTTCCAGGTATCGGACATAAATATTTTTAACACGCTCTTTTAAATAAGCTCTGTTTTGGATACTAAAACTGAATTTAAAAATTACTATGTTTACTTTGGCAACATTCATCAGAAACAGGCGCCACGTATTTTTACAATGCCTCGTGTCCTCAATATGTAATACTCCAAGCAATTTTACATTTGTCAAGTTCTTTAATACATAAAATATCGAATTACAATGTACCGAAAATCGATATTTTTCTTTCGATATATCATTTTGTAAAACGACACTTAATCAATATAAATAATATCGATATTTATTTCCGATATCAACATCCCTAATGTGTCCCTAGCGATTAGACATGTAAAACGCTCGTGTGGATCGCCCTTCCAGGCCTCGGACACAAAGAATACGTCCCTGTAGGCGACATTCCTCAAGTCTCCATTTCTCCCTGAACGAGCGAAACGTGGAAATGTTCCTTATTTTGCACGCCGTATTTGCAAAGGAGTTTTGCATAACAATGCACCTGAAACTAATTTTTTTTTTTCATGTGCTGCGGTGATGTACGGGAAAGAAATTAACGAGGTGAACTCGGACGTACAGTCTGCGCTCACACGTGTACACTCACTTGCAGTGTTTCTTAGCTTCTAGCCACTCTGGAGAGCGTGGTACAGCCACCAACACATTCTCACGCACATTTCGTCCCGTTCAGTCCCGAGCTCAAGTGCAGCATTTTTTATGTGTAAATTTTTCGACGTGCACTGTACTTTTGTCGAGCGTGCTTCCCGCAACAATTTACAAACGAGAGTTGCAGGAAACTCGAGAACAAATCAGATTACTCGAAAGGAAGAAACTCAAAACATAAATAAGTAAATGAAATAGACATGAGTGGAAGCAGCGAGCTCGCGACTAGGCAGTGCGGTGCCGGTGCAGGCTGGACACCCCTAGCACAGGGCGGGGGTGGACAGTTGGACAGAGTGCCCTTGGGGGGCCGTTACGTCCGACAGCTGACCGGACAGCGAGCTACTGATGGCGATAAATGTGCTACGCCCGTGAGGATCTCCCAACTTACACCCCCTTCCCCCTTCCACTCTCCAGGTGGCTTCGCCCCTCGCACAGCTGCGACACCCCCC